>JAZKLR010000237.1:3000000-3276054 GCA_037103525.1 Ganaspis brasiliensis
TAGCAAAAAAATTCTAAAGTCAGTAGCCATGGATTAGCCATACTAAAGACCTTGTCGTCTTTTGCCAGACTTTTCCCACGCTAGACACAGATTAATTTTAGCAAAAAAATTCTAAAGTCAGTAGCCATGGTTTAACCATACTAAAGACCTGGTCGTCTTTTGCCAGACTTTTCCCACGCTAGAAACAGATTAATTTTAGCAAAAAAAATCTTAAGTCAGTAGCCATGGTTTAGCCATACTAAAGACCTGGTCGTCTTTTGCCAGACTTTTCCCACGCTAGAGGCATATTAATTTAAACAAAAAAATTCTAAAGTCAGTAGCCATAGTTTAGCTAAACTGAAGACCTGCTCATCTTTTGTCAGATTTTTCGCAAGTTAGAAACCGATTAACTTTAGCAAAAAAATTCTAAAGTTAGTAGCCATGGTTTAGCCATACTAAAGACCTGGTCGTCTTTTGCCAGACTTTTCCCACGCTAGAGACAGATTAATTTCAGCAAAAATATTTAAAAGTTAGTAGCCATAATTTAGTTATACTTAAGACCTTGATGTCGTTTGACAGACCTTTCCTTGCTAGTAACTGACTATTTTTAATTAAAAAAAATTCTTAAGTTAGTAGCAATGGTTTGGCCATACTATTAACCATTTCGTCTATTGCCAGCCTTATGCCATGCTAGAAACAGATTAATTTTAGCAAAACATTCTAAAAACAGTAGCCATGGTTTAGCCATACTAAAGACCTGGTCGTCTTTTGCCAGACTTTTCCCACGCTAGACACAGATTAATTTTAGCAAAAAAATCTAAAGTCAGTAGCCATGGTTTAGCCATACTAAAGACCTCGTCGTCTTTTGTTAGACTTTTTTCACGCTAGCAACAGATTTATTTTAGCAATAAAAATCTAAAGACAGTAACCGTGGTATAGTCATCCTAAAGGCCTGACGTCTTTTGCCAAACTTTTCCCACGCTAGAGACAGATTAATTTCAGCAAAAATATTTAAAAGTTAGTAGCCATAATTTAGTTATACTTAAGACCTTGATGTCTTTTGACAGACCTTTCCTTGCTAGTAACTGACTATTTTTAATTAAAAAAAATACTTAAGTTAGTAGCAATGGTTTGGCCATACTATTAACCATTTCGTCTATTGCCAGCCTTATGCCATGCTAGAAACAGATTAATTTTAGCAAAACATTCTAAAAACAGTAGCCATGGTTTAGCCATACTAAAGACCTGGTCGTCTTTTGCCAGACTTTTCCCACGCTAGAAACAGATTAATTTTAGCAAAAAAATTCTAAAGTCAGTAGCCATGGTTTAACCATACTAAAGACCTGGTCGACTTTTGCCAGACTTTTCCCACGCTAGAGGCATATTAATTTTAGCAAAAAATTTCTAAAGTCAGTAGCCATAGTTTAGCTAAACTGAAGACCTGCTCATCTTTTGTCAAATTTTTCCCAAGTTAGAAACCGATTAACTTTAACAAAAAAATTCTAAAGTTAGTAGCCATGGTTTAGCCATACTAAAGACCTGGTCGTCTTTTGCCAAACTTTTCCCACGCTAGAGGCATTTTAATTTTAGCAAAAAATTCTAAAGTCAGTAGCCATAGTTTAGCTAAACTGCAGACCTGCTCATCTTTTGTCAAATTTTTCCCAAGTTAGAAACCGATTAACTTTAACAAAAAAATTCTAAAGTCAGTAGCCATGGTTTAGCCATACTAAAGACCTGGTCGTCTTTTGCCAGACTTTTCCCACGCTAGAAACAGATTAATTTTAGCAAAAAAAATCTTAAGTCAGTAGCCATGGTTTAGCCATACTAAAGACCTGGTCGTCTTTTGCCAGACTTTTCCCACGCTAGAGGCATATTAATTTTAGCAAAAAAATTCTAAAGTCAGTAGCCATAGTTTAGCTAAACTGAAGACCTGCTCATCTTTTGTCAAATTTTTCCCAAGTTAGAAACCGATTAACTTTAACAAAAAAATTCTAAAGTCAGTAGCCATGGTTTAGCCATACTAAAGACCTGGTCGTCTTTTGCCAGACTTTTCCCACGCTAGACACAGATTAATTTTAGCAAAAAAATTTTAAAGTAAGTAGACCTGGTTTAGCTATACTTAAGACCTGGTCGTCTTTTGCCAGACTTTTCCCACGCTAGAAACAGATTAATTTTGGCAAACAAATTCTAAAGTCAGTAGCTATGGTTTAGCCATACTAAAGACCTGGTCATCTTTTGTCAGACTTTTCCCAAGCTAGAAACAGATTAACTTTAGCAAAAAAATTCTAAAGTCAGTAGCCATGGATTAGCCATACTAAAGACCTTGTCGTCTTTTGCCAGACTTTTCCCACGCTAGACACAGATTAATTTTAGCAAAAAAATTCTAAAGTCAGTAGCCATGGTTTAACCATACTAAAGACCTGGTCGTCTTTTGCCAGACTTTTCCCACGCTAGAAACAGATTAATTTTAGCAAAAAAAATCTTAAGTCAGTAGCCATGGTTTAGCCATACTAAAGACCTGGTCGTCTTTTGCCAGACTTTTCCCACGCTAGAGGCATATTAATTTAAACAAAAAAATTCTAAAGTCAGTAGCCATAGTTTAGCTAAACTGAAGACCTGCTCATCTTTTGTCAGATTTTTCGCAAGTTAGAAACCGATTAACTTTAGCAAAAAAATTCTAAAGTTAGTAGCCATGGTTTAGCCATACTAAAGACCTGGTCGTCTTTTGCCAGACTTTTCCCACGCTAGAGACAGATTAATTTCAGCAAAAATATTTAAAAGTTAGTAGCCATAATTTAGTTATACTTAAGACCTTGATGTCGTTTGACAGACCTTTCCTTGCTAGTAACTGACTATTTTTAATTAAAAAAAATTCTTAAGTTAGTAGCAATGGTTTGGCCATACTATTAACCATTTCGTCTATTGCCAGCCTTATGCCATGCTAGAAACAGATTAATTTTAGCAAAACATTCTAAAAACAGTAGCCATGGTTTAGCCATACTAAAGACCTGGTCGTCTTTTGCCAGACTTTTCCCACGCTAGACACAGATTAATTTTAGCAAAAAAATTTTAAAGTAAGTAGCCCTGGTTTAGCTATACTTAAGACCTGGTCGTCTTTTGCCAGACTATTCCCACGCTAGAAACCGATTAATTTTAGCAAAAAAATCTAAAGTCAGTAGCCATGGTTTAGCCATACTAAAGACCTCGTCGTCTTTTGTTAGACTTTTTTTCACGCTAGCAACAGATTTATTTTAGCAATAAAAATCTAAAGACAGTAACCGTGGTATAGTCATCCTAAAGGCCTGACGTCTTTTGCCAAACTTTTCCCACGCTAGAGACAGATTAATTTCAGCAAAAATATTTAAAAGTTAGTAGCCATAATTTAGTTATACTTAAGACCTTGATGTCTTTTGACAGACCTTTCCTTGCTAGTAACTGACTATTTTTAATTAAAAAAAATACTTAAGTTAGTAGCAATGGTTTGGCCATACTATTAACCATTTCGTCTATTGCCAGCCTTATGCCATGCTAGAAACAGATTAATTTTAGCAAAACATTCTAAAAACAGTAGCCATGGTTTAGCCATACTAAAGACCTGGTCGTCTTTTGCCAGACTTTTCCCACGCTAGAAACAGATTAATTTTAGCAAAAAAATTCTAAAGTCAGTAGCCATGGTTTAACCATACTAAAGACCTGGTCGACTTTTGCCAGACTTTTCCCACGCTAGAGGCATATTAATTTTAGCAAAAAATTTCTAAAGTCAGTAGCCATAGTTTAGCTAAACTGAAGACCTGCTCATCTTTTGTCAAATTTTTCCCAAGTTAGAAACCGATTAACTTTAACAAAAAAATTCTAAAGTTAGTAGCCATGGTTTAGCCATACTAAAGACCTGGTCGTCTTTTGCCAAACTTTTCCCACGCTAGAGGCATATTAATTTTAGCAAAAAATTCTAAAGTCAGTAGCCATAGTTTAGCTAAACTGCAGACCTGCTCATCTTTTGTCAAATTTTTCCCAAGTTAGAAACCGATTAACTTTAACAAAAAAATTCTAAAGTCAGTAGCCATGGTTTAGCCATACTAAAGACCTGGTCGTCTTTTGCCAGACTTTTCCCACGCTAGAAACAGATTAATTTTAGCAAAAAAAATCTTAAGTCAGTAGCCATGGTTTAGCCATACTAAAGACCTGGTCGTCTTTTGCCAGACTTTTCCCACGCTAGAGGCATATTAATTTTAGCAAAAAAATTCTAAAGTCAGTAGCCATAGTTTAGCTAAACTGAAGACCTGCTCATCTTTTGTCAAATTTTTCCCAAGTTAGAAACCGATTAACTTTAACAAAAAAATTCTAAAGTCAGTAGCCATGGTTTAGCCATACTAAAGACCTGGTCGTCTTTTGCCAGACTTTTCCCACGCTAGACACAGATTAATTTTAGCAAAAAAATTTTAAAGTAAGTAGACCTGGTTTAGCTATACTTAAGACCTGGTCGTCTTTTGCCAGACTTTTCCCACGCTAGAAACAGATTAATTTTGGCAAACAAATTCTAAAGTCAGTAGCTATGGTTTAGCCATACTAAAGACCTGGTCATCTTTTGTCAGACTTTTCCCAAGCTAGAAACAGATTAACTTTAGCAAAAAAATTCTAAAGTCAGTAGCCATGGATTAGCCATACTAAAGACCTTGTCGTCTTTTGCCAGACTTTTCCCACGCTAGACACAGATTAATTTTAGCAAAAAAATTCTAAAGTCAGTAGCCATGGTTTAACCATACTAAAGACCTGGTCGTCTTTTGCCAGACTTTTCCCACGCTAGAAACAGATTAATTTTAGCAAAAAAAATCTTAAGTCAGTAGCCATGGTTTAGCCATACTAAAGACCTGGTCGTCTTTTGCCAGACTTTTCCCACGCTAGAGGCATATTAATTTAAACAAAAAAATTCTAAAGTCAGTAGCCATAGTTTAGCTAAACTGAAGACCTGCTCATCTTTTGTCAGATTTTTCGCAAGTTAGAAACCGATTAACTTTAGCAAAAAAATTCTAAAGTTAGTAGCCATGGTTTAGCCATACTAAAGACCTGGTCGTCTTTTGCCAGACTTTTCCCACGCTAGAGACAGATTAATTTCAGCAAAAATATTTAAAAGTTAGTAGCCATAATTTAGTTATACTTAAGACCTTGATGTCGTTTGACAGACCTTTCCTTGCTAGTAACTGACTATTTTTAATTAAAAAAAATTCTTAAGTTAGTAGCAATGGTTTGGCCATACTATTAACCATTTCGTCTATTGCCAGCCTTATGCCATGCTAGAAACAGATTAATTTTAGCAAAACATTCTAAAAACAGTAGCCATGGTTTAGCCATACTAAAGACCTGGTCGTCTTTTGCCAGACTTTTCCCACGCTAGACACAGATTAATTTTAGCAAAAAAATTTTAAAGTAAGTAGCCCTGGTTTAGCTATACTTAAGACCTGGTCGTCTTTTGCCAGACTATTCCTACGCTAGAAACCGATTAATTTTAGCAAAAAAAATCTAAAGTCAGTAGCCATGGTTTAGCCATACTAAAGACCTCGTCGTCTTTTGTTAGACTTTTTTCACGCTAGCAACAGATTTATTTTAGCAATAAAAATCTAAAGACAGTAACCGTAATATAGTCATCCTAAAGGCCTGACGTCTTTTGCCAAACTTTTCCCACGCTAGAGACAGATTTATTTCAGCAAAAAAATTCTAAAGACAGTAGCCATGGTTTAGCCATACTAAAGACCTGGTCGTCTTTTGCCAGTCTTATCCCACGCTAGAGACAGAATAACTTTAGCAAAATAATTCTAAAGTCAATAGCCATGGTTTAGCCATACTAAAGACCTGGTCGACTTTTGCCTGACTTTTCCCACGCTAGAAACAGATTAATTTTGGCAAACAAATTCTAAAGTCAGTAGCCATGGTTTAGCCATACTAAGGACCTGGTCATCTTTTGTCAGACTTTTCCCAAGCTAGAAACAGATTAACTTTAGCAAAAAAATTCTAAAGTCAGTAGCCATGGATTAGCCATACTAAAGACCTGGTCGTCTTTTGCCAGTCTTATCCCACGCTAGAGACAAATTAATTTTAGCAAAGAAATTCTAATGTCAGTGGCCATGGTTCAGCCATACTAAAGACCTGGTCCTTTATTGCCAGACTTTTCCCACGCTAGAGACAAATTGATTTTAACAAAAAAATTCTAAAGTCACTAGCCATGGTTTAGCCATACTAAAGACCTGGTCATATTTTGTCAGACTTTTTCCAAGCTAAAAACAGAATAACTTTAGCAAAAAAATTCTAAAGTCAGTAGCCATGGGTTAGCAATACTAAAAACCTGGTCGTCTTTTGCCAAACATTTCCCACGCTAGAGGCATATTAATTTTAGCAAAAAAATTCTAAAGTCAGTAGCCATAGTTTAGCTAAACTGAAGACCTGCTCATCTTTTGTCAAATTTTTCCCAAGTTAGAAACCGATTAACTTTAACAAAAAAATTCTAAAGTCAGTAGCCATGGTTTAGCCATACTAAAGACCTGGTCGTCTTTTGCCAGACTTTTCCCACGCTAGAAACAGATTAATTTTAGCAAAAAAAATCTAAAGTCAGTAGCCATGGTTTAGCCATACTAAAGACCTGGTCGTCTTTTGCCAGTCTTATCCCACGCAAGAGACAGTTTTATTTTAGCAAAAAAATTCTAAAGTCAGTAGCCTTGGTTTAGCCATACTAAAGACCTGTTTGTCTTTTGCCAGACTTTTCCCACGATAGAGACAAATTAATTTTAGCAAAGAAATTCTAATGTCAGTGGCCATGGTTCAGCTATACTAAAGACCTGGTCCATTATTGCCAGACTTTTCCCACGCTAGAGACAAATTGATTTTAACAAAAAAAGTCTAAAGTCAGTAGCCATGGTTTAGCCATAATAAAGACCTGGTCGTCTTTTGCCAGACTTTTCCCACGCTAGACACAGATTAATTTTAGCAAAAAAATTTTCAAGTAAGTAGCCATGGTTTAGCTATACTAAAGACCTGGTCCTCTTTTGACAGACTTTTCCCACGCTAGAGACAAATTGATTTTAACAAAAAAATTCTAAAGTCACTAGCCATGGTTTAGCCATACTAAAGACCTGGTCATATTTTGTCAGACTTTTTCCAAGCTAAAAACAGAATAACTTTAGCAAAAAAATTCTAAAGTCAGTAGCCATGGGTTAGCAATACTAAAAACCTGGTCGTCTTTTGCCAAACATTTCCCACGCTAGAGGCATATTAATTTTAGCAAAAAAATTCTAAAGTCAGTAGCCATAGTTTAGCTAAACTGAAGACCTGCTCATCTTTTGTCAAATTTTTCCCAAGTTAGAAACCGATTAACTTTAACAAAAAAATTCTAAAGTCAGTAGCCATGGTTTAGCCATACTAAAGACCTGGTCGTCTTTTGCCAGACTTTTCCCACGCTAGAAACAGATTAATTTTAGCAAAAAAAATCTAAAGTCAGTAGCCATGGTTTAGCCATACTAAAGACCTGGTCGTCTTTTGCCAGTCTTATCCCACGCAAGAGACAGTTTTATTTTAGCAAAAAAATTCTAAAGTCAGTAGCCTTGGTTTAGCCATACTAAAGACCTGTTTGTCTTTTGCCAGACTTTTCCCACGATAGAGACAAATTAATTTTAGCAAAGAAATTCTAATGTCAGTGGCCATGGTTCAGCTATACTAAAGACCTGGTCCATTATTGCCAGACTTTTCCCACGCTAGAGACAAATTGATTTTAACAAAAAAAGTCTAAAGTCAGTAGCCATGGTTTAGCCATAATAAAGACCTGGTCGTCTTTTGCCAGACTTTTCCCACGCTAGACACAGATTAATTTTAGCAAAAAAATTTTAAAGTAAGTAGCCATGGTTTAGCTATACTAAAGACCTGGTCCTCTTTTGCCAGACTTTTCCCACGCTAGAGACAAATTGATTTTAACAAAAAAATTCTAAAGTCAGTAGCCATGGTTTAGCCATACTAAAGACTTGGTTATCTTTTGTCAGACTTTTCCCATGCTAGAAACAGATTAATTTTAGCAAAAAAATTCTAAAGTCAGTAGCCATGGTTTAGCCATGGTAAAGACCTGTCTTTAGTCTTTTGCCAGACTTTTCTTACGCTAGAGACAAATTGTTTTTAACAAAAAAATTCTAAAGTCAGTAACCATGGTTTTGCTATACTAAAGACCTGCTCATCTTTTGTCAGATTTTTCGCAAGTTAGAAACCGATTAACTTTAGCAAAAAAATTCTAAAGTTAGTACCCATGGTTTAGCCATACTAAAGACCTGGTCGTCTTTTGCCAGACTTTTCCCACGCTAGAGACAGATTAATTTCAGCAAAAATATTTAAAAGTTAGTAGCCATAATTTAGATATACTTAAGACCTTGATGTCTTTTGACAGACATTTCCTTGCTAGTAACTGACTATTTTTAATTAAAAAAAATTCTTAAGTTAGTAGCAATGGTTTGGCCATACTATTAACCATTTCGTCTATTGCCAGCCTTATGCCATGCTAGAAACAGATTAATTTTAGCAAAACATTCTAAAAACAGTAGCCATGGTTTAGCCATACTAAAGACCTGGTCGTCTTTTGCCAGACTTTTCCCACGCTAGACACAGATTAATTTTAGCAAAAAAATTTTAAAGTAAGTAGCCCTGGTTTAGCTATACTTAAGACCTGGTCGTCTTTTGCCAGACTATTCCCACGCTAGAAACCGATTAATTTTAGCAAAAAAAATCTAAAGTCAGTAGCCATGGTTTAGCCATACTAAAGACCTCGTCGTCTTTTGTTAGACTTTTTTCACGCTAGCAACAGATTTATTTTAGCAATAAAAATCTAAAGACTGTAACCGTGGTATAGTCATCCTAAAGGCCTGACGTCTTTTGCCAAACTTTTCCCACGCTAGAGACAGATTTATTTCAGCAAAAAAATTCTAAAGACAGTAGCCATGGTTTAGCCATACTAAAGACCTGGTCGTCTTTTGCCAGTCTTATTCCACGCTAGAGACAAATTAATTTTAGCAAAGAAATTCTAATGTCAGTGGCCATGGTTCAGCCATACTAAAGACCTGGTCCTTTATTGCCAGACTTTTCCCACGCTAGAGACAAATTGATTTTAACAAAAAAATTCTAAAGTCAGTAGCCATGGTTTAGCCATACCAAAGACCTGGTCAACTTTTGTCAGACTTTTTCCAAGCTAGAAACAGAATAACTTTAGCAAAATAATTCTAAAGTCAATAGCCATGGTTTAGCCATACTAAAGACCTGGTCGTCTTTTGCCTGACTTTTCCCACGCTAGAAACAGATTAATTTTGGCAAACAAATTCTAAAGTCAGTAGCCATGGTTTAGCTAAACTGAAGACCTGCTCATCTTTTGTCAAATTTTTCCCAAGTTAGAAACCGATTAACTTTAACAAAAAAATTCTAAAGTCAGTAGCCATGGTTTAGCCATACTAAAGACCTGGTCGTCTTTTGCCAGACTTTTCCCACGCTAGAAACAGATTAATTTTAGCAAAAAAAATCTAAAGTCAGTAGCCATGGTTTAGCCATACTAAAGACCTGGTCGTCTTTTGCCAGTCTTATCCCACGCAAGAGACAGTTTTATTTTAGCAAAAAAATTCTAAAGTCAGTAGCCTTGGTTTAGCCATACTAAAGACCTGTTTGTCTTTTGCCAGACTTTTCCCACGATAGAGACAAATTAATTTTAGCAAAGAAATTCTAATGTCAGTGGCCATGGTTCAGCTATACTAAAGACCTGGTCCATTATTGCCAGACTTTTCCCACGCTAGAGACAAATTGATTTTAACAAAAAAAGTCTAAAGTCAGTAGCCATGGTTTAGCCATAATAAAGACCTGGTCGTCTTTTGCCAGACTTTTCCCACGCTAGACACAGATTAATTTTAGCAAAAAAATTTTAAAGTAAGTAGCCATGGTTTAGCTATACTAAAGACCTGGTCCTCTTTTGCCAGACTTTTCCCTCGCTAGAGACAAATTGATTTTAACAAAAAAATTCTAAAGTCAGTAGCCATGGTTTAGCCATACTAAAGACTTGGTTATCTTTTGTCAGACTTTTCCCATGCTAGAAACAGATTAATTTTAGCAAAAAAATTCTAAAGTCAGTAGCCATGGTTTAGCAATGGTAAAGACCTGTCTTTAGTCTTTTGCCAGACTTTTCTTACGCTAGAGACAAATTGTTTTTAACAAAAAAATTCTAAAGTCAGTAACCATGGTTTTGCTATACTAAAGACCTGCTCATCTTTTGTCAGATTTTTCGCAAGTTAGAAACCGATTAACTTTAGCAAAAAAATTCTAAAGTTAGTGCCCATGGTTTAGCCATACTAAAGACCTGGTCGTCTTTTGCCAGACTTTTCCCACGCTAGAGACAGATTAATTTCAGCAAAAATATTTAAAAGTTAGTAGCCATAATTTAGTTATACTTAAGACCTTGATGTCTTTTGACAGACATTTCCTTGCTAGTAACTGACTATTTTTAATTAAAAAAAATTCTTAAGTTAGTAGCAATGGTTTGGCCATACTATTAACCATTTCGTCTATTGCCAGCCTTATGCCATGCTAGAAACAGATTAATTTTAGCAAAACATTCTAAAAACAGTAGCCATGGTTTAGCCATACTAAAGACCTGGTCGTCTTTTGCCAGACTTTTCCCACGCTAGACACAGATTAATTTTAGCAAAAAAATTTTAAAGTAAGTAGCACTGGTTTAGCTATACTTAAGACCTGGTCGTCTTTTGCCAGACTATTCCCACGCTAGAAACCGATTAATTTTAGCAAAAAAAATCTAAAGTCAGTAGCCATGGTTTAGCCATACTAAAGACCTCGTCGTCTTTTGTTAGACTTTTTTCACGCTAGCAACAGATTTATTTTAGCAATAAAAATCTAAAGACAGTATAGTCTTTAGATTTGGTATAGTCATCCTAAAGGCCTGACGTCTTTTGCCAAACTTTTCCCACGCTAGAGACAGATTTATTGCAGCAAAAAAATTCTAAAGACAGTAGCTATGGTTTAGCCATACTAAAGACCTGGTCGTCTTTTGCCAGACTTTTCCCACGCTAGAGACAGATTAATTTCAGCAAAAATATTTAAAAGTTAGTAGCCATAATTTAGTTATACTTAAGACCTTGATGTCGTTTGACAGACCTTTCCTTGCTAGTAACTGACTATTTTTAATTAAAAAAAATTCTTAAGTTAGTAGCAATGGTTTGGCCATAATATTAACCATTTCGTCTATTGCCAGCCTTATGCCATGCTAGAAACAGATTAATTTTAGCAAAACATTCTAAAAACAGTAGCCATGGTTTAGCCATACTAAAGACCTGGTCGTCTTTTGCCAGACTTTTCCCACGCTAGACACAGATTAATTTTAGCAAAAAAATTTTAAAGTAAGTAGCCCTGGTTTAGCTATACTTAAGACCTGGTCGTCTTTTGCCAGACTATTCCCACGCTAGAAACCGATTAATTTTAGCAAAAAAATCTAAAGTCAGTAGCCATGGTTTAGCCATACTAAAGACCTCGTCGTCTTTTGTTAGACTTTTTTCACGCTAGCAACAGATTTATTTTAGCAATAAAAATCTAAAGACTGTAACCGTGGTATAGTCATCCTAAAGGCCTGACGTCTTTTGCCAAACTTTTCCCACGCTAGAGACAGATTTATTTCAGTAAAAAAATTCTAAAGACAGTAGCCATGGTTTAGCCATACTAAAGACCTTGTCGTCTTTTGCCAGACTTTTTCCACGCTAGACACAGATTAATTTTAGCAAAAAAATTTTAAAGTAAGTAGCCATGGTTTAGCTATACTAAAGACCTGGTCCTTTATTGCCAGACTTTTCCCACGCTAGAGACAAATTGATTTTAACAAAAAAATTCTAAAGTCACTAGCCATGGATTAGCCATACTAAAGACCTTGTCGTCTTTTGCCAGACTTTTCCCACGCTAGACACAGATTAATTTTAGCAAAAAAATTTTAAAGTAAGTAGCCCTGGTTTAGCTATACTTAAGACCTGGTCGTCTTTTGCCAGACTTTTCCCACGCTAGAGACAAATTGATTTTAACGAAAAAATTCTAAAGTCAGTAGCCATGGTTTAACCATACTAAAGACCTGGTCGTCTTTTGCCAAACATTTCCCACGCTAGAGGCATATTAATTTTAGCAAAAAAATTCTAAAGTCAGTAGCCATGGTTTAGCCATACTAAAGACCTCGTCGTCTTTTGTTAGACTTTTTTCACGCTAGCAACAGATTTATTTTAGCAATAAAAATCTAAAGACAGTAACCGTGGTATAGTCATCCTAAAGGCCTGACGTCTTTCGCCAAACTTTTCCCACGCTAGAGACAGATTTATTTCAGCAAAAAAATTCTAAAGACAGTAGCCATGGTTTAGCCATACTAAAGACCTTGTCGTCTTTTGCCAGACTTTTCCCACGCTAGACACAGATTAATTTTAGCAAAAAAATTTTAAAGTAAGTAGCCATGGTTTAGCTATACTAAAGACCTGGTCCTTTATTGCCAGACTTTTCCAACGCTAGAGACAAATTGATTTTAACAAAAAAATTCTAAAGTCACTAGCCATGGATTAGCCATACTAAAGACCTTGTCGTCTTTTGCCAGACTTTTCCCACGCTAGAGACAGATTAATTTCAGCAAAAATATTTAAAAGTTAGTAGCCATAATTTAGTTATACTTAAGACCTTGATGTCTTTTGACAGACATTTCCTTGCTAGTAACTGACTATTTTTAATTAAAAAAAAATCTTAAGTTAGTAGCAATGGTTTGGCCATACTATTAACCATTTCGTCTATTGCCAGCCTTATGCCATGCTAGAAACAGATTAATTTTAGCAAAACATTCTAAAAACAGTAGCCATGGTTTAGCCATACTAAAGACCTGGTCGTCTTTTGCCAGACTTTTCCCACGCTAGAAACCGATTAATTTTAGCAAAAAAAATCTAAAGTCAGTAGCCATGGTTTAGCCATACTAAAGACCTGGTCGTCTTTTGCCAGACTTTTCCCACGCTAGAGACAAATTAATTTTAGCAAAGAAATTCTAATGTCAGTGGCCATGGTTCAGCCATACTAAAGACCTTGTCGTCTTTTGCCAGACTTTTCCCACGCTAGACACAGATTAATTTTAGCAAAAAAATTTTAAAGTAAGTAGCCATGGTTTAGCTATACTAAAGACCTGGTCCTTTATTGCCAGACTTTTCCCACGCTAGAGACAAATTGATTTTAACAAAAAAATTCTAAAGTCACTAGCCATGGATAAGCCATACTAAAGACCTTGTCGTCTTTTCCCAGACTTTTCCCACGCTAGACACAGATTAATTTTAGCAAAAAAATTTTAAAGTAAGTAGCCCTGGTTTAGCTATACTTAAGACCTGGTCGTCTTTTGCCAGACTTTTCCCACGCTAGAGACAAATTGATTTTAACAAAAAATTCTAAAGTCAGTAGCCATGGTTTAGCCATACTAAAGACCTAGTCGTCTTTTGCCAGACTTTTCCCACGCTAGAAACAGATTAATTTTAGCAAAAAAAATCTAAAGTCAGTAGCCATGGTTTAGCCATACTAAAGACCTCGTCGTCTTTTGTTAGACTTTTTTCACGCTAGCAACAGATTTATTTTAGCAATAAAAATCTAAAGACAGTAACCGTGGTATAGTCATCCTAAAGGCCTGACGTCTTTCGCCAAACTTTTCCCACGCTAGAGACAGATTTATTTCAGCAAAAAAATTCTAAAGACAGTAGCCATGGTTTAGCCATACTAAAGACCTGGTCGTCTTTTGCCAGTCTTATCCCACGCAAGAGACAGTTTTATTTTAGCAAAAAAATTCTAAAGTCAGTAGCCTTGGTTTAGCCATACTAAAACACCTGTTTGTCTTTTGCCAGACTTTTCCCACGATAGAGACAAATTAATTTTAGCAAAGAAATTCTAATGTCAGTGGCCATGGTTCAGCTATACTAAAGACCTGGTCCATTATTGCCAGACTTTTCCCACGCTAGAGACAAATTGATTTTAACAAAAAAAGTCTAAAGTCAGTAGCCATGGTTTAGCCATAATAAAGACCTGGTCGTCTTTTGCCAGACTTTTCCCAAGCTAGAAACAGATTAACTTTAGCAAAAAAATTCTAAAGTCAGTAGCAATGGATTAGCCATACTAAAGACCTTGTCGTCTTTTGCCAGACTTTTCCCACGCTAGAAACAGATTAATTTTGGCAAAAAAATTCTAAAGTCAGTAGCCATGGATTAGCCATACTAAAGACCTTGTCGTCTTTTGCCAGACTTTTCTTACGCTAGAGACAAATTGTTTTTAACAAAAAAATTTTAAAGTCAGTAGCCATGGTTTTGCTATACTAAAGACCTGCTCATCTTTTGTCAGATTTTTCGCAAGTTAGAAACCGATTAACTTTAGCAAAAAAATTCTAAAGTTAGTAGCCATGGTTTAGCCATACTAAAGACCTGGTCGTCTTTTGCCAGACTTTTCCCACGCTAGAGACAGATTTATGTCAGCAAAAAAATTCTAAAGACAGTAGCCATGGTTTAGCCATACTAAAGACCTGGTCGTCTTTTGCCAGTCTTATCCCACGCTAGAGACAGTTTTATTTTAGCAAAAAAATTCTAAAGTCAGTAGCCTTGGTTTAGCCATACTAAAGACCTGGTCCATTATTGCCAGACTTTTCCCACGCTAGAGACAAATTGATTTTAACAAAAAAATTCTAAAGTCAGTAGCTATGGTTTAGCCATACTAAAGACCTTGTCGTCTTTTGCCAGACTTTTCCCACGCTAGAAACAGATTAATTTTGGCAAAAAAATTCTAAAGTCAGTAGCCATGGATTAGCCATACTAAAGACCTTGACGTCTTTTGCCAAACTTTTCCCACGCTAGAGACAGATTTATTTCAGTAAAAAAATTCTAAAGACAGTAGCCATGGTTTAGCCATACTAAAGACCTTGTCATCTTTTGCCAGACTTTTCCCACGCTAGAAACAGATTAATTTTAGCAAAAAAATTTAAAAGTCAGTAGCTATGGTTTAGTTATACTTAAGACTTTGATTTCTTTTGACAGACCTTTCCTTGCTGTAAATGACTATTTTTAATTAAAAAAAATTCTTAAGTTAGTAGCAATAGTTTGGCCATACTATTAACCATTTCGTCTCTGGCAGCCTTATGCCATGCTAGAAACAGATTAATTTTAGCAAAACATTCTAAAGACAGTAGCCATGGTTTAGCCATACTACAGACCTGGTCATCTTTTGTCAGACTTTTTCCAAGCTAGAAACAGATTACCTTTAGCAAAAAAATTCTAAAGTCCGTAGCCATGGTTTAGCCATACTAAAGACCCGGTCGTCTGTTGCCAGACTTTTCCCACGCTAGACACAGATTCATTTTAGCAAAAAAATTTTAAAGTAAGTAGCCATGGTTTAGCTATACTAAAGACCTGGTCCTCTTTTGCCAGACTTTTCCCACGCTAGAGACAAATTGATTTTAACAAAAAAATTCTAAAGTCAGTAGCCATGGTTTAGCCATACTAAAGACTTGGTTATCTTTTGTCAGACTTTTCCCATGCTAGAAACAGATTAATTTTAGCAAAAAAATTCTAAAGTCAGTAGCCATGATTTAGCTATACTAAAGACCTAGTCGTCTTTTGCCAGACTTTTCTTACGCTACAGACAAATTGTTTTTAACAAAAAAATTTTAAAGTCAGTAGCCATGGTTTTGCTATACTAAAGACCTGCTCATCTTTTGTCAGATTTTTCGCAAGTTAGAAACCGATTAACTTTAGCAAAAAAATTCTAAAGTTAGTAGCCATGGTTTAGCCATACTAAAGACCTGGTCGTCTTTTGCCAGACTTTTCCCACGCTAGAGACAGATTTATGTCAGCAAAAAAATTCTAAAGACAGTAGCCATGGTTTAGCCATACTAAAGACCTGGTCGTCTTTTGCCAGTCTTATCCCACGCTAGAGACAGTTTTATTTTAGCAAAAAAATTCTAAAGTCAGTAGCCTTGGTTTAGCCATACTAAAGACCTGTTTGTCTTTTGCCAGACTTTTCCCACGCTAGACACAGATTAATTTTAGCAAAAAAATTTTAAAGTAAGTAGCCCTGGTTCAGCTATACTTAAGACCTGGGCTTCTTTTGCCAGACTTTTCCCACGTTAGAGACAAATTGATTTTAACGAAAGAATTCTAAAGTCAGTAGCCATGGTTTAACCATACCAAAGACCTGGTCGTCTTTTGCCAGACTTTTCCCACGCTAGAGGCATATTAATTTTAGCAAAAAAATTCTAAAGTCAGTAGCCATTGTTTAGCTAAACTGAAGACCTGCTCATCTTTTGTCAAATTTTTCCCAAGTTAGAAACCGATCAACTTTAACAAAAAAATTCTAAAGTCAGTAGCCATGGTTTAGCTATACTAAAGACCTGGTCGTCTTTTGCCAGACTTTTCCCACGCTAGAAACAGATTAATTTTAGCAAAAAAAATCTAAAGTCAGTAGCCATTGTTTAGCCATACTAAAGACCTCGTCGTCTTTTGTTAGACTTTTTTCACGCTAGCAACAGATTTATTTTAGCAATAAAAATCTAAAGACAGTAACCGTGGTATAGTCATCCTAAAGGCCTGACGTCTTTTGCCAAACTTTTCCTACGCTAGAGACAGATTTATTTCAGCAAAAAAATTCTAAAGACAGTAGCCATGGTTTAGCCATACTAAAGACCTGGTCGTCTTTTGCCAGACTTTTCCCAAGCTAGAAACAGATTAACTTTAGCAAAAAAAATCTAAAGTCAGTAGCCATGGTTTAGCCATACTAAAGACCTGGTCGTCTTTTGCCAGACTTTTCCCACGCTAGAGACAGATTAATTTCAGCAAAAATATTTAAAAGTTAGTAGCCATAATTTAGTTATACTTAAGACCTTGATGTCTTTTGACAGACCTTTCCTTGCTAGTAACTGACTATTTTTAATTAAAAAAAATACTTAAGTTAGTAGCAATGGTTTGGCCATACTCTTAACCATTTCGTCTATTGCCAGCCTTATGCCATGCTAGAAACAGATTAATTTTAGCAAAACATTCTAAAAACAGTAGCCATGGTTTAACCATACTAAAGACCTGGTCGTCTTTTGCCAGACTTTTCCCACGCTAGAGGCATATTAATTTTAGCAAAAAATTTCTAAAGTCAGTAGCCATAGTTTAGCTAAACTGAAGACCTGCTCATCTTTTGTCAAATTTTTCCGCTGTTAGAAACCGATTAACCATACTAAAGACCTGGTCGTCTTTTGCCAGACTTTTCCCACGCTAGAGGCATTTTAATTTTAGCAAAAAAATTCTAAAGTCAGTAGCCATGGTTTAGCCATACTAAAGACCTGGTCGTCTTTTGCCAGACTTTTCCCACGCTAGAAACAGATTAATTTTAGCAAAAAAAATCTAAAGTCAGTAACCATGGTTTAGCCATACTAAAGAGCTCGTCGTCTTTTGATAGACTTTTTTCACGCTAGCAACAGATTTATTTTAGCAATAAAAATCTAAAGACAGTAACCGTGGTATAGTCATCCTAAAGGCCTGACGTCTTCTGCCAAACTTTTCCCACGCTAGAGACAGATTTATTTCAGCAAAAAAATTCTAAAGACAGTAGCCATGGTTTAGCCATACTAAAGACCTGTTTGTCTTTTGCCAGACTTTTCCCACGCTAGAGACAAATTAATTTTAGCAAAAATTTTTAAAAGTCAGTAGCCATGGTTTAGTTATACTAAAGACCTTGATGTCTTTTTACAGACCTCTCCTTGCTAGTAACTGACTATTTTTAATTAAACAAAATTCTTAAGTCAGTAGCAATGGATTGGCCATACTATTAACCATATCGTCTATTGCCGGCCTTATGCCACGCTAGAAACAGATTAATTTTAGCAAAACATTCTAAAGACAGTAGCCATGGTTTAGCCATACTACAGACCTGGTCGTCTTTTGCCAGACTTTTCCCACGCTAGAGACAGTTTTATTTTAGCAAAAAAATTCTAAAGTCAGTAGCCATGGTTTAGCCATACTAAAGACCTGGTCATCTTTTGTCAGACTTTTTCCAAGCTAGAAACAGAATAACTTTAGCAAAAAAATTCTAAAGTCAATAGCCATGGTTTAGCCATACTACAGACCTGGTCGTCTTTTGCCAGACTTTTCCCACGCTAAAAACAGACTAATTTTGGCAAACAAATTCTAAAGTCAGTAGCCATGGTTTAGCCATACTAAAGACCTGGTCGTCTTTTGCCAGTCTTATCCCACGCTAGAGACAGTTTTATTTTAGCAAAAAAATTCTAAAGTCAGTAGCCTTGGTTTAGCCATACTAAAGACCTGGTCCATTATTGCCAGACTTTTCCCACGCTAGAGACAAATTGATTTTAACAAAAAAATTCTAAAGTCAGTAGCCATGGTTTAGCCATACTAAATAACTGGTCATCTTTTGCCAGACTTTTCCCACGCTAGAAACAGATTAATTTTAGCAAAAAAATTTAAAAGTCAGTAGCTATGGTTTAGTTATACTTAAGACTTTGATTTCTTTTGACAGACCTTTCCTTGCTGTAAATGACTATTTTTAATTAAAAAAAATTCTTAAGTTAGTAGCAATAGTTTGGCCATACTATTAACCATTTCGTCTCTGGCAGCCTTATGCCATGCTAGAAACAGATTAATTTTAGCAAAACATACTAAAGACAGTAGCCATGGTTTAGCCATACTACAGACCTGGTCATCTTTTGTCAGACTTTTTCCAAGCTAGAAACAGATTACCTTTAACAAAAAAATTCTAAAGTCCGTAGCCATGGTTTAGCCATACTAAAGACCCGGTCGTCTGTTGCCAGACTTTTCCCACGCTAGACACAGATTCATTTTAGCAAAAAAATTTTAAAGTAAGTAGCCATGGTTTAGCTATACTAAAGACCTGGTCCTCTTTTGCCAGACTTTTCCCACGCTAGAGACAAATTGATTTTAACAAAAAAATTCTAAAGTCAGTAGCCATGGTTTAGCCATACTAAAGACTTGGTTATCTTTTGTCAGACTTTTCCCATGCTAGAAACAGATTAATTTTAGCAAAAAAATTCTAAAGTCAGTAGCCATGATTTAGCTATACTAAAGACCTAGTCGTCTTTTGCCAGACTTTTCTTACGCTAGAGACAAATTGTTTTTACAAAAAAATTTTAAAGTCAGTAGCCATGGTTTTGCTATACTAAAGACCTGCTCATCTTTTGTCAGATTTTTCGCAAGTTAGAAACCGATTAACTTTAGCAAAAAAATTCTAAAGTTAGTAGCCATGGTTTAGCCATACTAAAGACCTGGTCGTCTTTTGCCAGACTTTTCCCACGCTAGAGACAGATTTATGTCAGCAAAAAAATTCTAAAGACAGTAGCCATGGTTTAGCCATACTAAAGACCTGGTCGTCTTTTGCCAGTCTTATCCCACGCTAGAGACAGTTTTATTTTAGCAAAAAAATTCTAAAGTCAGTAGCCTTGGTTTAGCCATACTAAAGACCTGTTTGTCTTTTGCCAGACTTTTCCCACGCTAGACACAGATTAATTTTAGCAAAAAAATTTTAAAGTAAGTAGCCCTGGTTCAGCTATACTTAAGACCTGGGCTTCTTTTGCCAGACTTTTCCCACGTTAGAGACAAATTGATTTTAACGAAAGAATTCTAAAGTCAGTAGCCATGGTTTAACCATACCAAAGACCTGGTCGTCTTTTGCCAGACTTTTCCCACGCTAGAGGCATATTAATTTTAGCAAAAAAATTCTAAAGTCAGTAGCCATTGTTTAGCTAAACTGAAGACCTGCTCATCTTTTGTCAAATTTTTCCCAAGTTAGAAACCGATCAACTTTAACAAAAAAATTCTAAAGTCAGTAGCCATGGTTTAGCTATACTAAAGACCTGGTCGTCTTTTGCCAGACTTTTCCCACGCTAGAAACAGATTAATTTTAGCAAAAAAAATCTAAAGTCAGTAGCCATTGTTTAGCCATACTAAAGACCTCGTCGTCTTTTGTTAGACTTTTTTCACGCTAGCAACAGATTTATTTTAGCAATAAAAATCTAAAGACAGTAACCGTGGTATAGTCATCCTAAAGGCCTGACGTCTTTGCCAAACTTTTCCTACGCTAGAGACAGATTTATTTCAGCAAAAAAATTCTAAAGACAGTAGCCATGGTTTAGCCATACTAAAGACCTGGTCGTCTTTTGCCAGACTTTTCCCAAGCTAGAAACAGATTAACTTTAGCAAAAAAAATCTAAAGTCAGTAGCCATGGTTTAGCCATACTAAAGACCTGGTCGTCTTTTGCCAGACTTTTCCCACGCTAGAGACAGATTAATTTCAGCAAAAATATTTAAAAGTTAGTAGCCATAATTTAGTTATACTTAAGACCTTGATGTCTTTTGACAGACCTTTCCTTGCTAGTAACTGACTATTTTTAATTAAAAAAAATACTTAAGTTAGTAGCAATGGTTTGGCCATACTCTTAACCATTTCGTCTATTGCCAGCCTTATGCCATGCTAGAAACAGATTAATTTTAGCAAAACATTCTAAAAACAGTAGCCATGGTTTAACCATACTAAAGACCTGGTCGTCTTTTGCCAGACTTTTCCCACGCTAGAGGCATATTAATTTTAGCAAAAAATTTCTAAAGTCAGTAGCCATAGTTTAGCTAAACTGAAGACCTGCTCATCTTTTGTCAAATTTTTCCGCTGTTAGAAACCGATTAACCATACTAAAGACCTGGTCGTCTTTTGCCAGACTTTTCCCACGCTAGAGGCATTTTAATTTTAGCAAAAAAATTCTAAAGTCAGTAGCCATGGTTTAGCCATACTAAAGACCTGGTCGTCTTTTGCCAGACTTTTCCCACGCTAGAAACAGATTAATTTTAGCAAAAAAAATCTAAAGTCAGTAACCATGGTTTAGCCATACTAAAGAGCTCGTCGTCTTTTGATAGACTTTTTTCACGCTAGCAACAGATTTATTTTAGCAATAAAAATCTAAAGACAGTAACCGTGGTATAGTCATCCTAAAGGCCTGACGTCTTCTGCCAAACTTTTCCCACGCTAGAGACAGATTTATTTCAGCAAAAAAATTCTAAAGACAGTAGCCATGGTTTAGCCATACTAAAGACCTGTTTGTCTTTTGCCAGACTTTTCCCACGCTAGAGACAAATTAATTTTAGCAAAAATTTTTAAAAGTCAGTAGCCATGGTTTAGTTATACTAAAGACCTTGATGTCTTTTTACAGACCTCTCCTTGCTAGTAACTGACTATTTTTAATTAAACAAAATTCTTAAGTCAGTAGCAATGGATTGGCCATACTATTAACCATATCGTCTATTGCCGGCCTTATGCCACGCTAGAAACAGATTAATTTTAGCAAAACATTCTAAAGACAGTAGCCATGGTTTAGCCATACTACAGACCTGGTCGTCTTTTGCCAGACTTTTCCCACGCTAGAGACAGTTTTATTTTAGCAAAAAAATTCTAAAGTCAGTAGCCATGGTTTAGCCATACTAAAGACCTGGTCATCTTTTGTCAGACTTTTTCCAAGCTAGAAACAGAATAACTTTAGCAAAAAAATTCTAAAGTCAATAGCCATGGTTTAGCCATACTACAGACCTGGTCGTCTTTTGCCAGACTTTTCCCACGCTAAAAACAGACTAATTTTGGCAAACAAATTCTAAAGTCAGTAGCCATGGTTTAGCCATACTAAAGACCTGGTCAACTTTTGTCAGACTTTTCCCAAGCTAGAAACAGATTAAATTTAGCAAAAAAATTCTAAAGTCAGTAGCCATGGATTAGCCATACTAAAGACCTGGTCGTCTTTTGCCAGACTTTTCCCACGCTAGACACAGATTAATTTTAGCAAAAAAATTTTAAAGTAAGTAGCCCTGGTTTAGCTATACTAAAGACCTGGTCGTCTTTTGCCAGACTTTTCCCACGCTAGAAACAGATTAATTTTACGAAAAAATTCTAAAGTCAGTAGCCATGGTTTAGCCATACTAAAGACCTGGTCGTCTTTTGCCAAACTTTTCCCACGCTAGAGGCATATTAATTTTAGCAAAAAAATTCTAAAGTCAGTAGCCATAGTTTAGCTAAACTGAAGACCTTCTCATCTTTTGTCAAATTTTTCCCAAGTTAGAAACCAATTAACTTTAACAAAAAAATTCTACAGTCAGTAGCCATGGTTTAGCCATACTAAAGACCTGGTCGTCTTTTGCCAGACTTTTCCCACGCTAGACACAGATTAATTTTAGCAAAAAAATTTTAAAGTAAGAAGCCCTGGTTTAGCTATACTTAAGACCTGGTCGTCTTTTCCTAGACTTTTCCCACGCTAGAGACAAATTGATTTTAACGAAAAAATTCTAAAGTCAGTAGCCATGGTTTAGCCATACTAAAGACCTTGTCGTCTTTTGCCAGACTTTTCCCACGCTAGACACAGATTAATTTTAGCAAAAAAATTTTAAAGACAGTAGCCCTGGTTTAGCAATACTTAAGACCTGGTCGTCTTTTGCCAGACTCTTCCCACGCTAGAGACAAATTGAATTTAACGAAAAAATTCTAAAGTCAGTAGCCATGGTTTAACCATACTAAAGACCTGGTCGTCTTTTGCCAGACTTTTCCCACGCTAGAAACAGATTAATTTTGCCAAACAAATTCTAAAGTCAGTAGCCATGGTTTAACCATAATAAAGACCTGGTCGTCTTTTGCCAGACTTTTCCCACGCTAGAGGCATATTAATTTTAGCAAAAAAATTCTAAAGTCAGTAGCCATAGTTTAGCTAAACTGAAGACCTGCTCATCTTTTGTCAAATTTTTCCCAAGTTAGAAACCGATTAACTTTAACAAAAAAATTCTAAAGTAGTAGCCATGGTTTAGCCATACTAAAGACCTGGTCGTCTTTTGCCAGACTTTTCCCACGGTAGAAACCGATTAATTTTAGCAAAAAAAATCTGAAGTCAGTAGCCATGGTTTAGACATACTAAAGACCTCGTCGTCATTTGTTAGACTTTTTTCACGCTAGCAACAGATTTATTTTAGCAATAAAAATCTAAAGACAGTAACCGTGGTATAGTCATCCTAAAGGCCTGACGTCTTTTGCCAAACTTTTCCCACGCTAGAGACAGATTTATTTCAGCAAAAAAATTCTAAAGACAGTAGCCATGGTTTAGCCATACTAAAGACCTGGTCGTCTTTTGCCAGTCTTATCCCACGCTAGAGACAGTTTTATTTTAGCAAAAAAATTCTAAAGTCAGTAGCCATGGTTTAGCCATACTAAAGACCTGGTCATCTTTTGTCAGACTTTTTCCAAGCTAGAAACAGAATAACTTTAGCAAAAAAATTCTAAAGTCAATAGCCATGGTTTAGCCATACTACAGACCTGGTCGTCTTTTGCCAGACTTTTCCCACGCTAAAAACAGACTAATTTTGGCAAACAAATTCTAAAGTCAGTAGCCATGGTTTAGCCATACTAAAGACCCGGTCAACTTTTGTCAGACTTTTCCCAAGCTAGAAACAGATTAAATTTAGCAAAAAAATTCTAAAGTCAGTAGCCATGGATTAGCCATACTAAAGACCTGGTCGTCTTTTGCCAGACTTTTCCCACGCTAGACACAGATTAATTTTAGCAAAAAAATTTTAAAGTAAGTAGCCCTGGTTTAGCTATACTAAAGACCTGGTCGTCTTTTGCCAGACTTTTCCCACGCTAGAAACAGATTAATTTTACGAAAAAATTCTAAAGTCAGTAGCCATGGTTTAGCCATACTAAAGACCTGGTCGTCTTTTGCCAAACTTTTCCCACGCTAGAGGCATATTAATTTTAGCAAAAAAATTCTAAAGTCAGTAGCCATAGTTTAGCTAAACTGAAGACCTTCTCATCTTTTGTCAAATTTTTCCCAAGTTAGAAACCAATTAACTTTAACAAAAAAATTCTACAGTCAGTAGCCATGGTTTAGCCATACT
The DNA here is from genome assembly GCA_037103525.1 of Ganaspis brasiliensis. Classification (NCBI taxonomy): domain Eukaryota; kingdom Metazoa; phylum Arthropoda; class Insecta; order Hymenoptera; family Figitidae; genus Ganaspis; species Ganaspis brasiliensis. The sequence continues at coordinate 3,023,964 of JAZKLR010000237.1, forward strand.
AAAGACCTGGTCGTCTTTTGCCAGACTTTTCCCACGCTAGACACAGATTAATTTTAGCAAAAAAATTTTAAAGTAAGAAGCCCTGGTTTAGCTATACTTAAGACCTGGTCGTCTTTTCCTAGACTTTTCCCACGCTAGAGACAAATTGATTTTAACGAAAAAATTCTAAAGTCAGTAGCCATGGTTTAGCCATACTAAAGACCTTGTCGTCTTTTGCCAGACTTTTCCCACGCTAGACACAGATTAATTTTAGCAAAAAAATTTTAAAGACAGTAGCCCTGGTTTAGCAATACTTAAGACCTGGTCGTCTTTTGCCAGACTCTTCCCACGCTAGAGACAAATTGATTTTAACGAAAAAATTCTAAAGTCAGTAGCCATGGTTTAACCATACTAAAGACCTGGTCGTCTTTTGCCAGACTTTTCCCACGCTAGAAACAGATTAATTTTGCCAAACAAATTCTAAAGTCAGTAGCCATGGTTTAACCATAATAAAGACCTGGTCGTCTTTTGCCAGACTTTTCCCACGCTAGAGGCATATTAATTTTAGCAAAAAAATTCTAAAGTCAGTAGCCATAGTTTAGCTAAACTGAAGACCTGCTCATCTTTTGTCAAATTTTTCCCAAGTTAGAAACCGATTAACTTTAACAAAAAAATTCTAAAGTAGTAGCCATGGTTTAGCCATACTAAAGACCTGGTCGTCTTTTGCCAGACTTTTCCCACGGTAGAAACCGATTAATTTTAGCAAAAAAAATCTGAAGTCAGTAGCCATGGTTTAGACATACTAAAGACCTCGTCGTCATTTGTTAGACTTTTTTCACGCTAGCAACAGATTTATTTTAGCAATAAAAATCTAAAGACAGTAACCGTGGTATAGTCATCCTAAAGGCCTGACGTCTTTTGCCAAACTTTTCCCACGCTAGAGACAGATTTATTTCAGCAAAAAAATTCTAAAGACAGTAGCCATGGTTTAGCCATACTAAAGACCTGGTCGTCTTTTGCCAGTCTTATCCCACGCTAGAGACAGTTTTATTTTAGCAAAAAAATTCTAAAGTCAGTAGCCATGGTTTAGCCATACTAAAGACCTGGTCATCTTTTGTCAGACTTTTTCCAAGCTAGAAACAGAATAACTTTAGCAAAAAAATTCTAAAGTCAATAGCCATGGTTTAGCCATACTACAGACCTGGTCGTCTTTTGCCAGACTTTTCCCACGCTAAAAACAGACTAATTTTGGCAAACAAATTCTAAAGTCAGTAGCCATGGTTTAGCCATACTAAAGACCCGGTCAACTTTTGTCAGACTTTTCCCAAGCTAGAAACAGATTAAATTTAGCAAAAAAATTCTAAAGTCAGTAGCCATGGATTAGCCATACTAAAGACCTGGTCGTCTTTTGCCAGACTTTTCCCACGCTAGACACAGATTAATTTTAGCAAAAAAATTTTAAAATAAGTAGCCCTGGTTTAGCTATACTAAAGACCTGGTCGTCTTTTGCCAGACTTTTCCCACGCTAGAAACAGATTAATTTTACGAAAAAATTCTAAAGTCAGTAGCCATGGTTTAGCCATACTAAAGACCTGGTCGTCTTTTGCCAAACTTTTCCCACGCTAGAGGCATATTAATTTTAGCAAAAAAATTCTAAAGTCAGTAGCCATAGTTTAGCTAAACTGAAGACCTTCTCATCTTTTGTCAAATTTTTCCCAAGTTAGAAACCAATTAACTTTAACAAAAAAATTCTACAGTCAGTAGCCATGGTTTAGCCATACTAAAGACCTGGTCGTCTTTTGCCAGACTTTTCCCACGCTAGACACAGATTAATTTTAGCAAAAAAATTTTAAAGTAAGTAGCCCTGGTTTAGCTATACTTAAGACCTGGTCGTCTTTTCCTAGACTTTTCCCACGCTAGAGACAAATTGATTTTAACGAAAAAATTCTAAAGTCAGTAGCCATGGTTTAGCCATACTAAAGACCTTGTCGTCTTTTGCCAGACTTTTCCCACGCTAGACACAGATTAATTTTAGCAAAAAAATTTTAAAGACAGTAGCCCTGGTTTAGCTATACTTAAGACCTGGTCGTCTTTTGCCAGACTCTTCCCACGCTAGAGACAAATTGATTTTAACGATAAATTCTAAAGTCAGTAGCCATGGTTTAACCATACTAAAGACCTGGTCGTCTTTTGCCAGACTTTTCCCACGCTAGAAACAGATTAATTTTGGCAAACAAATTCTAAAGTCAGTAGCCATGGTTTAACCATACTAAAGACCTGGTCGTCTTTTGCCAGACTTTTCCCACGCTAGAGGCATATTAATTTTAGCAAAAAAATTCTAAAGTCAGTAGCCATAGTTTAGCTAAACTGAAGACCTGCTCATCTTTTGTCAAATTTTTCCCAAGTTAGAAACCGATTAACTTTAACAAAAAAATTCTAAAGTAGTAGCCATGGTTTAGCCATACTAAAGACCTGGTCGTCTTTTGCCAGACTTTTCCCACGCTAGAAACAGATTAATTTTAGCAAAAAAAATCTTAAGTCAGTAGCCATGGTTTAGCCATACTAAAGACCTGGTCGTCTTTTGCCAGACTTTTCCCACGCTAGAAACAGATTAATTTTAGCAAAAAAAATCTAAAGTCAGTAGCCATGGTTTAGCCATACTAAAGACCTCGTCGTCTTTTGTTAGACTTTTTTCACGCTAGCAACAGATTTATTTTAGCAATAAAAATCTAAAGACAGTAACCGTGGTATAGTCATCCTAAAGGCCTGACGTCTTTTGCCAAACTTTTCCCACGCTAGAGACAGATTTATTTCAGCAAAAAAATTCTAAAGACAGTAGCCATGGTTTAGCCATACTAAAGACCTGGTCGTCTTTTGCCAGTCTTATCCCACGCTAGAGACAGTTTTATTTTAGCAAAAAAATTCTAAAGTCAGTGCCTTGGTTTAGCCATACTAAAGACCTGTTTTGTCTTTTGCCAGACTTTTCCCACGATAGAGACAAATTAATTTTAGCAAAGAAATTCTAATGTCAGTTGCCATGGTTCAGCCATACTAAAGACCTGGTCCATTATTGCCAGACTTTTCCCACGCTAGAGACAAATTGATTTTAACAAAAAAATTCTAAAGTCAGTAGCCATGGTTTAGCCATAATAAAGACCTGGTCGTCTTTTGCCAGACTTTTTCCACGCTAGACACAGATTAATTTTAGCAAAAAAAATTTAAAGTAAGTAGCCATGGTTTAGCTATACTTAAGACCTGGTCGTCTTTTGACAGACTTTTCCCAGGCTAGAGACAAATTGATTTTAACGAAAAAATTCTAAAGACAGTAGCCATGGTTTAGCCATACTAAATAACTGGTCATCTTTTGCCAGACTTTTCCCACGCTAGAAACAGATTAATTTTAGCAAAAAAATTTAAAAGTCAGTAGCTATGGTTTAGTTATACTTAAGACTTTAATTTCTTTTGACAGACCTTTCCTTGCTGTAACTGACTATTTTTAATTAAAAAAAATTCTTAAGTTAGTAGCAATCGTTTGGCCATACTATTAACCATTTCGTCTCTGGCAGCCTTATGCCATGCTAGAAACAGATTAATTTTAGCAAAACATTCTAAAGACAGTAGCCATGGTTTAGCCATACTACAGACCTGGTCATCATTTGTCAGACTTTTCCCAAGCTAGAAACAGATTAACTTTAGCAAAAAAATTCTAAAGTCAGTAGCCATGGTTTAGCTATACTAAAGACCTGGTCGTCTGTTGCCAGACTTTTCCCACGCTAGACACAGATTAATTTTAGCAAAAAAATTTTAAAGTAAGTAGCCATGGTTTAGCTATACTAAAGACCTGGTCCTCTTTTGCCAGACTTTTCCCACGCTAGAGACAAATTGATTTTAACAAAAAAATTCTAAAGTCAGTAGCCATGGTTTAGCCATACTAAAGACTTGGTTATCTTTTGTCAGACTTTTCCCATGCTAGAAACAGATTAATTTTAGCAAAAAAATTCTAAAGTCAGTAGCCATGATTTAGCTATACTAAAGACCTAGTCGCCTTTGCCAGACTTTTCTTACGCTAGAGACAAATTGTTTTTAACAAAAAAATTTTAAAGTCAGTAGCCATGGTTTTGCTATACTAAAGACCTGCTCATCTTTTGTCAGATTTTTCGCAAGTTAGAAACCGATTAACTTTAGCAAAAAAATTCTAAAGTTAGTAGCCATGGTTTAGCCATACTAAAGACCTGGTCGTCTTTTGCCAGACTTTTCCCACGCTAGAGACAGATTTATTTCAGCAAAAAAATTCTAAAGACAGTAGCCATGGTTTAGCCATACTAAAGACCTGGTCGTCTTTTGCCAGTCTTATCCCACGCTAGAGACAGTTTTATTTTAGCAAAAAAATTCTAAAGTCAGTAGCCTTGGTTTAGCCATACTAAAGACCTGTTTGTCTTTTGCCAGACTTTTCCCACGCTAGACACAGATTAATTTTAGCAAAAAAATTTTAAAGTAAGTAGCCCTGGTTCAGCTATACTTAAGACCTGGGCTTCTTTTGCCAGACTTTTCCCACGCTAGAGACAAATTGATTTTAACGAAAGAATTCTAAAGTCAGTAGCCATGGTTTAACCATACCAAAGACCTGGTCGTCTTTTGCCAGACTTTTCCCACGCTAGAGGCATATTAATTTTAGCAAAAAAATTCTAAAGTCAGTAGCCATTGTTTAGCTAAACTGAAGACCTGCTCATCTTTTGTCAAATTTTTCCCAAGTTAGAAACCGATTAACTTTAACAAAAAAATTCTAAAGTCAGTAGCCATGGTTTAGCTATACTAAAGACCTGGTCGTCTTTTGCCAGACTTTTCCCACGCTAGAAACAGATTAATTTTAGCAAAAAAAATCTAAAGTCAGTAGCCATGGTTTAGCCATACTAAAGACCTGGTCGTCTTTTGCCAGTCTTATCCCACGCTAGAGACAGATTAATTTTAGCAAAAAAATTCTAAAGTAAGTAGCCATGGTTTAGCTATACTTAAGACCTGGTCGTCTTTTGACAGACTTTTCCCAGGCTAGAGACAGTTTTATTTTAGCAAAAAAATTCTAAAGTCAGTAGCCTTGGTTTAGCCATACTAAAGACCTGTTTGTCTTTTGCCAGACTTTTCCCACGCTAGACACAGATTAAGTTTAGCAAAAAAATTTTAAAGTAAGTAGCCATGGTTTAGCTATACTTAAGACCTGGTCGTCTTTTGACAGACTTTTCCCAGGCTAGAGACAAATTGATTTTAACGAAAAAATTCTAAAGTCAGTAGCCATGGTTTAACCATACTAAAGACCTGGTCGTCTTTTGCCAGACTTTTCCCACGCTAGAGACAGATTAATTTTAGCAAAAATATTTAAAAGTCAGTAGCCATGGTTTAGTTATACTAAAGACCTTGATGTCTTTTTACAGACCTTTCCTTGCTAGTAACTGACTATTTTTAATTAAACAAAATTCTTAAGTCAGTAGGAATAGTTTGGCCATACTATTAACCATATCGTCTATTGCCAGCCTTATGCCACGCTAGAAACAGATTAATTTTAGCAAAACATTCTAAAGACAGTAGCCATGGTTTAGCCATACTACAGACCTGCTCATCTTTTGTCAGATTTTTCGCAAGTTAGAAACCGATTAACTTTAGCAAAAAAATTCTAAAGTTAGTAGCCATGGTTTAGCCATACTAAAGACCTGGTCATCTGTTGCCAGACTTTTCCCACGCCAGACACAGATTAATTTTAGCAAAAAATTTTAAAGTAAGTTGCCATGGTTTAGCTATACTAAAGACCTGGTCCTCTTTTGCCAGACTTTTCCCACGCTAGAGACAAATTGATTTTAACAAAAAAATTCTAAAGTCAGTAGCCATGGTTTAGCCATGCTAAAGACTTGGTTATCTTTTGTCAGACTTTTCCCATGCTAGAAACAGATTAATTTTAGCAAAAAAATTCTAAAGTCAGTAGCCATGATTTAGCTATACTAAAGACCTAGTCGTCTTTTGCCAGACTTTTCTTACGCTAGAGACAAATTGTTTTTAACAAAAAAATTTTAAAGTCAGTAGCCATGGTTTTGCTATACTAAAGACCTGCTCATCTTTTGTCAGATTTTTCGCAAGTTAGAAACCGATTAACTTTAGCAAAAAAATTCTAAAGTTAGTAGCCATGGTTTAGCCATACTAAAGACCTGGTCGTCTTTTGCCAGACTTTTCCCACGCTAGAGACAGATTTATTTCAGCAAAAAAATTCTAAAGACAGTAGCCATGGTTTAGCCATACTAAAGACCTGGTCGTCTTTTGCCAGTCTTATCCCACGCTAGAGACAGTTTTATTTTAGCAAAAAAATTCTAAAGTCAGTAGCCTTGGTTTAGCCATACTAAAGACCTGTTTGTCTTTTGCCAGACTTTTCCCACGCTAGACACAGATTAATTTTAGCAAAAAAATTTTAAAGTAAGTAGCCCTGGTTCAGCTATACTTAAGACCTGGGCTTCTTTTGCCAGACTTTTCCCACGCTAGAGACAAATTGATTTTAACGAAAGAATTCTAAAGTCAGTAGCCATGGTTTAACCATACCAAAGACCTGGTCGTCTTTTGCCAGACTTTTCCCACGCTAGAGGCATATTAATTTTAGCAAAAAAATTCTAAAGTCAGTAGCCATTGTTTAGCTAAACTGAAGACCTGCTCATCTTTTGTCAAATTTTTCCCAAGTTAGAAACCGATTAACTTTAACAAAAAAATTCTAAAGTCAGTAGCCATGGTTTAGCCATACTAAAGACCTGGTCGTCTTTTGCCAGTCTTATCCCACGCTAGAGACAGATTAATTTTAGCAAAAAAATTTTAAAGTAAGTAGCCATGGTTTAGCTATACTTAAGACCTGGTCGTCTTTTGACAGACTTTTCCCAGGCTAGAGACAGTTTTATTTTAGCAAAAAAATTCTAAAGTCAGTAGCCTTGGTTTAGCCATACTAAAGACCTGTTTGTCTTTTGCCAGACTTTTCCCACGCTAGACACAGATTAAATTTAGCAAAAAAATTTTAAAGTAAGTAGCCATGGTTTAGCTATACTTAAGACCTGGTCGTCTTTTGACAGACTTTTCCCAGGCTAGAGACAAATTGATTTTAACGAAAAAATTCTAAAGTCAGTAGCCATGGTTTAACCATACAAAAGACCTGGTCGTCTTTTGCCAGACTTTTCCCACGCTAGAGACAGATTAATTTTAGCAAAAATATTTAAAAGTCAGTAGCCATGGTTTAGTTATACTAAAGACCTTGATGTCTTTTTACAGACCTTTCCTTGCTAGTAACTGACTATTTTTAATTAAACAAAATTCTTAAGTCAGTAGGAATAGTTTGGCCATACTATTAACCATATCGTCTATTACCAGCCTTATGCCACGCTAGAAACAGATTAATTTTAGCAAAACATTCTAAAGACAGTAGCCATGGTTTAGCCATACTACAGACCTGGTCATCTTTTGTCAGACTTTTCCCAAGCTAGAAACAGATTAACTTTAGCAAAAAAATTCTAAAGTCAGTAGCCATGGTTTAGCCATACTAAAGACCTGGTCGTCTGTTGCCAGACTTTTCCCACGCTAGACACAGATTAATTTTAGCAAAAAAATTTTAAAGTAAGTAGCCATGGTTCAGCCATACTAAAGACCTGGTCCATTATTGCCAGACTTTTCCCACGCTAGAGACAAATTGATTTTAACAAAAAAAGTCTAAAGTCAGTAGCCATGGTTTAGCCATACTAAAGACCTGGTCGTCTTTTGCCAGACTTTTCCCACCCTAGACACAGATTAAATTTAGCAAAAAAATTTTAAAGTAAGTAGCCATGGTTTAGCTATACTTAAGACCTGGTCGTCTTTTGACAGACTTTTCCCAGGCTAGAGACAAATTGATTTTAACGAAAAAATTCTAAAGTCAGTAGCCATGGTTTAACCATACTAAAGACCTGGTCGTCTTTTGCCAGACTTTTCCCACGCTACAGACAGATTAATTTTAGCAAAAATATTTAAAAGTCAGTAGCCATGGTTTAGTTATACTAAAGACCTTGATGTCTTTTTACAGACCTTTCCTTGCTAGTAACTGACTATTTTTAATTAAACAAAATTCTTAAGTCAGTAGGAATAGTTTGGCCATACTTTTAACCATATCGTCTATTGCCAGCCTTATGCCACGCTAGAAACAGATTAATTTTAGCAAAACATTCTAAAGACAGTAGCCATGGTTTAGCCATACTACAGACCTGGTCATCTTTTGTCAGAATTTTCCCAAGCTAGAAACAAATTAACTTTAGCAAAAAAATTCTAAAGTCAGTAGCCATGGTTTAGCCATACTAAAGACCTGGTCGTCTGTTGCCAGACTTTTCCCACGCTAGACACAGATTAATTTTAGCAAAAAAATTTTAAAGTAAGTAGCCGTGGTTTAGCTATACTAAAGACCTGGTCCTCTTTTGCCAGACTTTTCCCACGCTAGAGACAAATTGATTTTAACAAAAAAATTCTAAAGTCAGTAGCCATGGTTTTGCTATACTAAAGACCTGCTCATCTTTTGTCAGATTTTTCGCAAGTTAGAAACCGATTAACTTTAGCAAAAAAATTCTAAAGTTAGTAGCCATGGTTTAGCCATACTAAAGACCTGGTCGTCTGTTGCCAGACTTTTCCCACGCCAGACACAGATTAATTTTAGCAAAAAAATTTTAAAGTAAGTTGCCATGGTTTAGCTATACTAAAGACCTGGTCCTCTTTTTCCAGACTTTTCCCACGCTAGAGACAAATTGATTTTAACAAAAAAATTCTAAAGTCAGTAGCCATGGTTTAGCCATACTAAAGACTTGGTTATCTTTTGTCAGACTTTTCCCATGCTAGAAACAGATTAATTTTAGCAAAAAAATTCTAAAGTCAGTAGCCATGATTTAGCTATACTAAAGACCTAGACGTCTTTTGCCAGACTTTTCTTACGCTAGAGACAAATTGTTTTTAACAAAAAAATTTTAAAGTCAGTAGCCATGGTTTTGCTATACTAAAGACCTGCTCATCTTTTGTCAGATTTTTCGCAAGTTAGAAACCGATTAACTTTAGCAAAAAAATTCTAAAGTTAGTAGCCATGGTTTAGCCATACTAAAGACCTGGTCGTCTTTTGCCAGACTTTTCCCACGCTAGAGACAGATTTATTTCAGCAAAAAAATTCTAAAGACAGTAGCCATGGTTTAGCCATACTAAAGACCTAGTCGTCTTTTGCCAGTCTTATCCCACGCTAGAGACAGTTTTATTTTAGCAAAAAAATTCTAAAGTCAGTAGCCTTGGTTTAGCCATACTAAAGACCTGTTTGTCTTTTGCCAGACTTTTCCCACGCTAGACACAGATTAATTTTAGCAAAAAAATTTTAAAGTAAGTAGCCCTGGTTCAGCTATACTTAAGACCTGGGCTTCTTTTGCCAGACTTTTCCCACGCTAGAGACAAATTGATTTTAACGAAAGAATTCTAAAGTCAGTAGCCATGGTTTAACCATACCAAAGACCTGGTCGTCTTTTGCCAGACTTTTCCCACGCTAGAGGCATATTAATTTTAGCAAAAAAATTCTAAAGTCAGTAGCCATTGTTTAGCTAAACTGAAGACCTGCTCATCTTTTGTCAAATTTTTCCCAAGTTAGAAACCGATTAACTTTAACAAAAAAATTCTAAAGTCAGTAGCCATGGTTTAGCTATACTAAAGACCTGGTCGTCTTTTGCCAGACTTTTCCCACGCTAGAAACAGATTAATTTTAGCAAAAAAAATCTAAAGTCAGTAGCCATGGTTTAGCCATACTAAAGACCTGGTCGTCTTTTGCCAGTCTTATCCCACGCTAGAGACAGATTAATTTTAGCAAAAAAATTCTAAAGTAAGTAGCCATGGTTTAGCTACACTTAAGACCTGGTCGTCTTTTGACAGACTTTTCCCAGGCTAGAGACAGTTTTATTTTAGCAAAAAAATTCTAAAGTCAGTAGCCTTGGTTTAGCCATACTAAAGACCTGTTTGTCTTTTGCCAGACTTTTCCCACGCTAGACACAGATTAAGTTTAGCAAAAAAATTTTAAAGTAAGTAGCCATGGTTTAGCTATACTTAAGACCTGGTCGTCTTTTGACAGACTTTTCCCAGGCTAGAGACAAATTGATTTTAACGAAAAAATTCTAAAGTCAGTAGCCATGGTTTAACCATACTAAAGACCTGGTCGTCTTTTGCCAGACTTTTCCCACGCTAGAGACAGATTAATTTTAGCAAAAATATTTAAAAGTCAGTAGCCATGGTTTAGTTATACTAAAGACCTTGATGTCTTTTTACAGACCTTTCCTTGCTAGTAACTGACTATTTTTAATTAAACAAAATTCTTAAGTCAGTAGGAATAGTTTGGCCATACTATTAACCATATCGTCTATTGCCAGCCTTATGCCACGCTAGAAACAGATTAATTTTAGCAAAACATTCTAAAGACAGTAGCCATGGTTTAGCCATACTACAGACCTGGTCATCTTTTGTCAGACTTTTCCCAAGCTAGAAACAGATTAACTTTAGCAAAAAAATTCTAAAGTCAGTAGCCATGGTTTAGCCATACTAAAGACCTGGTCGTCTGTTGCCAGACTTTTCCCACGCTAGACACAGATTAATTTTAGCAAAACATTCTAAAGACAGTAGCCATGGTTTAGCCATACTACAGACCTGGTCGTCTGTTGCCAGACTTTTCCCACGCTAGACACAGATTAATTTTAGCAAAAAAATTTTAAAGTAAGTAGCCATGGTTTAGCTATACTAAAGACCTGGTCCTCTTTTGCCAGACTTTTCCCACGCTAGAGACAAATTGATTTTAACAAAAAAATTCTAAAGTCAGTAGCCATGGTTTTGCTATACTAAAGACCTGCTCATCTTTTGTCAGATTTTTCGCAAGTTAGAAACCGATTAACTTTAGCAAAAAAATTCTAAAGTTAGTAGCCATGGTTTAGCCATACTAAAGACCTGGTCATCTGTTGTCAGACTTTTCCCATGCTAGAAACAGATTAATTTTAGCAAAAAAATTCTAAAGTCAGTAGCCATGATTTAGCTATACTAAAGACCTAGTCGTCTTTTGCCAGACTTTTCTTACGCTAGAGACAAATTGTTTTTAACAAAAAAATTTTAAAGTCAGTAGCCATGGTTTTGCTATACTAAAGACCTGCTCATCTTTTGTCAGATTTTTCGCAAGTTAGAAACCGATTAACTTTAGCAAAAAAATTCTAAAGTTAGTAGCCATGGTTTAGCCATACTAAAGACCTGGTCGTCTTTTGCCAGACTTTTCCCACGCTAGAGACAGATTTATTTCAGCAAAAAAATTCTAAAGACAGTAGCCATGGTTTAGCCATACTAAAGACCTGGTCGTCTTTTGCCAGTCTTATCCCACGCTAGAGACAGTTTTATTTTAGCAAAAAAATTCTAAAGTCAGTAGCCTTGGTTTAGCCATACTAAAGACCTGTTTGTCTTTTGCCAGACTTTTCCCACGCTAGACACAGATTAATTTTAGCAAAAAAATTTTAAAGTAAGTAGCCCTGGTTCAGCTATACTTAAGACCTGGGCTTCTTTTGCCAGACTTTTCCCACGCTAGAGACAAATTGATTTTAACGAAAGAATTCTAAAGTCAGTAGCCATGGTTTAACCATACCAAAGACCTGGTCGTCTTTTGCCAGACTTTTCCCACGCTAGAGGCATATTAATTTTAGCAAAAAAATTCTAAAGTCAGTAGCCATTGTTTAGCTAAACTGAAGACCTGCTCATCTTTTGTCAAATTTTTCCCAAGTTAGAAACCGATTAACTTTAACAAAAAAATTCTAAAGTCAGTAGCCATGGTTTAGCCATACTAAAGACCTGGTCGTCTTTTGCCAGTCTTATCCCACGCTAGAGACAGATTAATTTTAGCAAAAAAATTTTAAAGTAAGTAGCCATGGTTTAGCTATACTTAAGACCTGGTCGTCTTTTGACAGACTTTTCCCAGGCTAGAGACAGTTTTATTTTAGCAAAAAAATTCTAAAGTCAGTAGCCTTGGTTTAGCCATACTAAAGACCTGTTTGTCTTTTGCCAGACTTTTCCCACGCTAGACACAGATTAAATTTAGCAAAAAAATTTTAAAGTAAGTAGCCATGGTTTAGCTATACTTAAGACCTGGTCGTCTTTTGACAGACTTTTCCCAGGCTAGAGACAAATTGATTTTAACGAAAAAATTCTAAAGTCAGTAGCCATGGTTTAACCATACAAAAGACCTGGTCGTCTTTTGCCAGACTTTTCCCACGCTAGAGACAGATTAATTTTAGCAAAAATATTTAAAAGTCAGTAGCCATGGTTTAGTTATACTAAAGACCTTGATGTCTTTTTACAGACCTTTCCTTGCTAGTAACTGACTATTTTTAATTAAACAAAATTCTTAAGTCAGTAGGAATAGTTTGGCCATACTATTAACCATATCGTCTATTACCAGCCTTATGCCACGCTAGAAACAGATTAATTTTAGCAAAACATTCTAAAGACAGTAGCCATGGTTTAGCCATACTACAGACCTGGTCATCTTTTGTCAGACTTTTCCCAAGCTAGAAACAGATTAACTTTAGCAAAAAAATTCTAAAGTCAGTAGCCATGGTTTAGCCATACTAAAGACCTGGTCGTCTGTTGCCAGACTTTTCCCACGCTAGACACAGATTAATTTTAGCAAAAAAATTTTAAAGTAAGTAGCCATGGTTCAGCCATACTAAAGACCTGGTCCATTATTGCCAGACTTTTCCCACGCTAGAGACAAATTGATTTTAACAAAAAAAGTCTAAAGTCAGTAGCCATGGTTTAGCCATACTAAAGACCTGGTCGTCTTTTGCCAGACTTTTCCCACCCTAGACACAGATTAAATTTAGCAAAAAAATTTTAAAGTAAGTAGCCATGGTTTAGCTATACTTAAGACCTGGTCGTCTTTTGACAGACTTTTCCCAGGCTAGAGACAAATTGATTTTAACGAAAAAATTCTAAAGTCAGTAGCCATGGTTTAACCATACTAAAGACCTGGTCGTCTTTTGCCAGACTTTTCCCACGCTACAGACAGATTAATTTTAGCAAAAATATTTAAAAGTCAGTAGCCATGGTTTAGTTATACTAAAGACCTTGATGTCTTTTTACAGACCTTTCCTTGCTAGTAACTGACTATTTTTAATTAAACAAAATTCTTAAGTCAGTAGGAATAGTTTGGCCATACTTTTAACCATATCGTCTATTGCCAGCCTTATGCCACGCTAGAAACAGATTAATTTTAGCAAAACATTCTAAAGACAGTAGCCATGGTTTAGCCATACTACAGACCTGGTCATCTTTTGTCAGAATTTTCCCAAGCTAGAAACAAATTAACTTTAGCAAAAAAATTCTAAAGTCAGTAGCCATGGTTTAGCCATACTAAAGACCTGGTCGTCTGTTGCCAGACTTTTCCCACGCTAGACACAGATTAATTTTAGCAAAAAAATTTTAAAGTAAGTAGCCGTGGTTTAGCTATACTAAAGACCTGGTCCTCTTTTGCCAGACTTTTCCCACGCTAGAGACAAATTGATTTTAACAAAAAAATTCTAAAGTCAGTAGCCATGGTTTTGCTATACTAAAGACCTGCTCATCTTTTGTCAGATTTTTCGCAAGTTAGAAACCGATTAACTTTAGCAAAAAAATTCTAAAGTTAGTAGCCATGGTTTAGCCATACTAAAGACCTGGTCGTCTGTTGCCAGACTTTTCCCACGCCAGACACAGATTAATTTTAGCAAAAAAATTTTAAAGTAAGTTGCCATGGTTTAGCTATACTAAAGACCTGGTCCTCTTTTTCCAGACTTTTCCCACGCTAGAGACAAATTGATTTTAACAAAAAAATTCTAAAGTCAGTAGCCATGGTTTAGCCATACTAAAGACTTGGTTATCTTTTGTCAGACTTTTCCCATGCTAGAAACAGATTAATTTTAGCAAAAAAATTCTAAAGTCAGTAGCCATGATTTAGCTATACTAAAGACCTAGACGTCTTTTGCCAGACTTTTCTTACGCTAGAGACAAATTGTTTTTAACAAAAAAATTTTAAAGTCAGTAGCCATGGTTTTGCTATACTAAAGACCTGCTCATCTTTTGTCAGATTTTTCGCAAGTTAGAAACCGATTAACTTTAGCAAAAAAATTCTAAAGTTAGTAGCCATGGTTTAGCCATACTAAAGACCTGGTCGTCTTTTGCCAGACTTTTCCCACGCTAGAGACAGATTTATTTCAGCAAAAAAATTCTAAAGACAGTAGCCATGGTTTAGCCATACTAAAGACCTAGTCGTCTTTTGCCAGTCTTATCCCACGCTAGAGACAGTTTTATTTTAGCAAAAAAATTCTAAAGTCAGTAGCCTTGGTTTAGCCATACTAAAGACCTGTTTGTCTTTTGCCAGACTTTTCCCACGCTAGACACAGATTAATTTTAGCAAAAAAATTTTAAAGTAAGTAGCCCTGGTTCAGCTATACTTAAGACCTGGGCTTCTTTTGCCAGACTTTTCCCACGCTAGAGACAAATTGATTTTAACGAAAGAATTCTAAAGTCAGTAGCCATGGTTTAGCCATACTAAAGACTTGGTTATCTTTTGTCAGACTTTTCCCATGCTAGAAACAGATTAATTTTAGCAAAAAAATTCTAAAGTCAGTAGCCATGATTTAGCTATACTAAAGACCTAGACGTCTTTTGCCAGACTTTTCTTACGCTAGAGACAAATTGTTTTTAACAAAAAAATTTTAAAGTCAGTAGCCATGGTTTTGCTATACTAAAGACCTGCTCATCTTTTGTCAGATTTTTCGCAAGTTAGAAACCGATTAACTTTAGCAAAAAAATTCTAAAGTTAGTAGCCATGGTTTAGCCATACTAAAGACCTGGTCGTCTTTTGCCAGACTTTTCCCACGCTAGAGACAGATTTATTTCAGCAAAAAAATTCTAAAGACAGTAGCCATGGTTTAGCCATACTAAAGACCTAGTCGTCTTTTGCCAGTCTTATCCCACGCTAGAGACAGTTTTATTTTAGCAAAAAAATTCTAAAGTCAGTAGCCTTGGTTTAGCCATACTAAAGACCTGTTTGTCTTTTGCCAGACTTTTCCCACGCTAGACACAGATTAATTTTAGCAAAAAAATTTTAAAGTAAGTAGCCCTGGTTCAGCTATACTTAAGACCTGGGCTTCTTTTGCCAGACTTTTCCCACGCTAGAGACAAATTGATTTTAACGAAAGAATTCTAAAGTCAGTAGCCATGGTTTAACCATACCAAAGACCTGGTCGTCTTTTGCCAGACTTTTCCCACGCTAGAGGCATATTAATTTTAGAAAAAAAATTCTAAAGTCAGTAGCCATTGTTTAGCTAAACTGAAGACCTGCTCATCTTTTGTCAAATTTTTCCCAAGTTAGAAACCGATTAACTTTAACAAAAAAATTCTAAAGTCAGTAGCCATGGTTTAGCTATACTAAAGACCTGGTCGTCTTTTGCCAGACTTTTCCCACGCTAGAAACAGATTAATTTTAGCAAAAAAAATCTAAAGTCAGTAGCCATGGTTTAGCCATACTAAAGACCTCGTCGTCTTTTGACAGACTTTTCCCAGGCTAGAGACAAATTGATTTTAACGAAAAAATTCTAAAGTCAGTAGCCATGGTTTAACCATACTAAAGACCTGGTCGTCTTTTGCCAGTCTTATCCCACGCTAGAGACAGTTTTATTTTAGCAAAAAAATTCTAAAGTCAGTAGCCTTGGTTTAGCCATACTAAAGACCTGTTTGTCTTTTGCCAGACTTTTCCCACGCTAGACACAGATTAATTTTAGCAACAAAATTTTAAAGTAAGTAGCCATGGTTTAGCTATACTTAAGACCTGGTCGTCTTTTGACAGACTTTTCCCAGGCTAGAGACAAATTGATTTTAACGAAAAAATTCTAAAGTCAGTAGCCATGGTTTAACCATACTAAAGACCTGGTCGTCTTTTGCCAGACTTTTCCCACGCTAGAGACAGATTAATTTTAGCAAAAATATTTAAAAGTCAGTAGCCATGGTTTAGTTATACTAAAGACCTTGATGTCTTTTTACAGACCTTTCCTTGCTAGTAACTGACTATTTTTAATTAAACAAAATTCTTAAGTCAGTAGGAATAGTTTGGCCATACTATTAACCATATTGTCTATTGCCAGCCTTATGCCACGCTAGAAACAGATTAATTTTAGCAAAACATTCTAAAGACAGTAGCCATGGTTTAGCCATACTACAGACCTGGTCATCTTTTGTCAGAATTTTCCCAAGCTAGAAACAAATTAACTTTAGCAAAAAAATTCTGAAGTCAGTAGCCATGGTTTAGCCATACTAAAGACCTGGTCGTCTGTTGCTAGACTTTTCCCACGCCAGACACAGATTAATTTTAGCAAAAAAATTTTAAAGTAAGTAGCCATGGTTTAGCTATACTAAAGACCTGGTCCTCTTTTGCCAGACTTTTCCCACGCTAGAGACAAATTGATTTTAACAAAAAAATTCTAAAGTCAGTAGCCATGGTTTAGCCATACTAAAGACTTGGTTATCTTTTGTCAGACTTTTCCCATGCTAGAAACAGATTAATTTTAGCAAAAAAATTCTAAAGTCAGTAGCCATGATTTAGCTATACTAAAGACCTAGTCGTCTTTTGCCAGACTTTTCTTACGCTAGAGACAAATTGTTTTTAACAAAAAAATTTAAAAGTCAGTAGCCATGGTTTTGCTATACTAAAGACCTGCTCATCTTTTGTCAGATTTTTCGCAAGTTAGGAACCGATTAACTTTAGCAAAAAAATTCTAAAGTTAGTAGCCATGGTTTAGCCATACTAAAGACCTGGTCGTTTTTTGCCAGACTTTTCCCACGCTAGAGACAGATTTATTTCAGCAAAAAAATTCTAAAGACAGTAGCCATGGTTTAGCCATACTAAAGACCTGGTCGTCTTTTGCCAGACTTTTCCCACGCTATAGACAAATTGATTTTAACAAAAAAATTCTAAAGTCAGTAGCCATGGTTTAGCCATACTAAAGACCTGGTCGTCTGTTGCCAGACTTTTCCCACGCCAGACACAGATTAATTTTAGCAAAAAAATTTTAAAGTAAGTTGCCATGGTTTAGCTATACTAAAGACCTGGTCCTCTTTTTCCAGACTTTTCCCACGCTAGAGACAAATTGATTTTAACAAAAAAATTCTAAAGTCAGTAGCCATGGTTTAGCCATACTAAAGACTTGGTTATCTTTTGTCAGACTTTTCCCATGCTAGAAACAGATTAATTTTAGCAAAAAAATTCTAAAGTCAGTAGCCATGATTTAGCTATACTAAAGACCTAGACGTCTTTTGCCAGACTTTTCTTACGCTAGAGACAAATTGTTTTTAACAAAAAAATTTTAAAGTCAGTAGCCATGGTTTTGCTATACTAAAGACCTGCTCATCTTTTGTCAGATTTTTCGCAAGTTAGAAACCGATTAACTTTAGCAAAAAAATTCTAAAGTTAGTAGCCATGGTTTAGCCATACTAAAGACCTGGTCGTCTTTTGCCAGACTTTTCCCACGCTAGAGACAGATTTATTTCAGCAAAAAAATTCTAAAGACAGTAGCCATGGTTTAGCCATACTAAAGACCTAGTCGTCTTTTGCCAGTCTTATCCCACGCTAGAGACAGTTTTATTTTAGCAAAAAAATTCTAAAGTCAGTAGCCTTGGTTTAGCCATACTAAAGACCTGTTTGTCTTTTGCCAGACTTTTCCCACGCTAGACACAGATTAATTTTAGCAAAAAAATTTTAAAGTAAGTAGCCCTGGTTCAGCTATACTTAAGACCTGGGCTTCTTTTGCCAGACTTTTCCCACGCTAGAGACAAATTGATTTTAACGAAAGAATTCTAAAGTCAGTAGCCATGGTTTAACCATACCAAAGACCTGGTCGTCTTTTGCCAGACTTTTCCCACGCTAGAGGCATATTAATTTTAGAAAAAAAATTCTAAAGTCAGTAGCCATTGTTTAGCTAAACTGAAGACCTGCTCATCTTTTGTCAAATTTTTCCCAAGTTAGAAACCGATTAACTTTAACAAAAAAATTCTAAAGTCAGTAGCCATGGTTTAGCTATACTAAAGACCTGGTCGTCTTTTGCCAGACTTTTCCCACGCTAGAAACAGATTAATTTTAGCAAAAAAAATCTAAAGTCAGTAGCCATGGTTTAGCCATACTAAAGACCTCGTCGTCTTTTGACAGACTTTTCCCAGGCTAGAGACAAATTGATTTTAACGAAAAAATTCTAAAGTCAGTAGCCATGGTTTAACCATACTAAAGACCTGGTCGTCTTTTGCCAGTCTTATCCCACGCTAGAGACAGTTTTATTTTAGCAAAAAAATTCTAAAGTCAGTAGCCTTGGTTTAGCCATACTAAAGACCTGTTTGTCTTTTGCCAGACTTTTCCCACGCTAGACACAGATTAATTTTAGCAACAAAATTTTAAAGTAAGTAGCCATGGTTTAGCTATACTTAAGACCTGGTCGTCTTTTGACAGACTTTTCCCAGGCTAGAGACAAATTGATTTTAACGAAAAAATTCTAAAGTCAGTAGCCATGGTTTAACCATACTAAAGACCTGGTCGTCTTTTGCCAGACTTTTCCCACGCTAGAGACAGATTAATTTTAGCAAAAATATTTAAAAGTCAGTAGCCATGGTTTAGTTATACTAAAGACCTTGATGTCTTTTTACAGACCTTTCCTTGCTAGTAACTGACTATTTTTAATTAAACAAAATTCTTAAGTCAGTAGGAATAGTTTGGCCATACTATTAACCATATTGTCTATTGCCAGCCTTATGCCACGCTAGAAACAGATTAATTTTAGCAAAACATTCTAAAGACAGTAGCCATGGTTTAGCCATACTACAGACCTGGTCATCTTTTGTCAGAATTTTCCCAAGCTAGAAACAAATTAACTTTAGCAAAAAAATTCTGAAGTCAGTAGCCATGGTTTAGCCATACTAAAGACCTGGTCGTCTGTTGCTAGACTTTTCCCACGCCAGACACAGATTAATTTTAGCAAAAAAATTTTAAAGTAAGTAGCCATGGTTTAGCTATACTAAAGACCTGGTCCTCTTTTGCCAGACTTTTCCCACGCTAGAGACAAATTGATTTTAACAAAAAAATTCTAAAGTCAGTAGCCATGGTTTAGCCATACTAAAGACTTGGTTATCTTTTGTCAGACTTTTCCCATGCTAGAAACAGATTAATTTTAGCAAAAAAATTCTAAAGTCAGTAGCCATGATTTAGCTATACTAAAGACCTAGTCGTCTTTTGCCAGACTTTTCTTACGCTAGAGACAAATTGTTTTTAACAAAAAAATTTTAAAGTCAGTAGCCATGGTTTTGCTATACTAAAGACCTGCTCATCTTTTGTCAGATTTTTCGCAAGTTAGGAACCGATTAACTTTAGCAAAAAAATTCTAAAGTTAGTAGCCATGGTTTAGCCATACTAAAGACCTGGTCGTTTTTTGCCAGACTTTTCCCACGCTAGAGACAGATTTATTTCAGCAAAAAAATTCTAAAGACAGTAGCCATGGTTTAGCCATACTAAAGACCTGGTCGTCTTTTGCCAGACTTTTCCCACGCTATAGACAAATTGATTTTAACAAAAAAATTCTAAAGTCAGTAGCCATGGTTTAGCCATACTAAAGACCTGGTCGTCTTTTGCCAGACTTTTCCCACGCTAGAAACAGATTACTTTTGGCAAACAAATTCTAAAGTCAGTAGCCATGGTTTAGCCATACTAAAGACCTGGTCATCTTTTGTCAGACTTTTCCCAAGCTAGAAACCGATTAACTTTAGCAAAAAAATTCTAAAGTTAGTAGCCATGGTTTAGCCATACTAAAGACCTGGTCGTCTTTTGCAAGACTTTTGCCACGCTAGAGACAGATTAATTTCAGCAAAAATATTTAAAAGTTAGTAGCCATAATTTAGTTATACTTAAGACCTTGATGTCTTTTGACAGACCTTTCCTTGCTAGTAACTGACTATTTTTAATTAAAAAAAATTCTTAAGTTAGTAGCCATGGTTTAGCCATACTAAAGACCTGCTCGTCTTTTGCCAGACTTTTCCCACGCTAGACACAGATTAATTTTAGCAAAAAAATTTTAAAGTAAGTAGCCCTGGTTTAGCTATACTTAAGACCTGGTCGTCTTTTGCCAGACTTTTCCCACGCTAGAGACAAATTGATATTAACGAAAAAATTCTAAAGTCAGTAGCCATGGTTTAACCATACTAAAGACCTGGTCGTCTTTTGCCAGACTTTTCCCACGCTAGAAACATATTAATTTTAGCAAAAAAATTCTAAAGTCAGTAGCCATAGGTTAGCTAAACTGAAGACCTGCTCATCTTTTGCCAGACTATTCCCACGCTAGAAACCGATTAATTTTAGCAAAAAAAATCTAAAGTCAGTAGCCATGGTTTAGCCATACTAAAGACCTGGTCGTCTTTTGCCAGACTTTTTTCACGCTAGCAACAGATTTATTTTAGCAATAAAAATCTAAAGACAGTAACCGTGGTATAATCATCCTAAAGGCCTGACGTCTTTTGCCAAACTTTGCCCACGCTAGAGACAGATTTATTTTAGCAAAAAAATTCTAAAGACAGTAGCCATGGTTTAGCCATACTAAAGACCTGGTCGTCTTTTGCCAGTCTTATCCCACGCTAGAGACAGTTTTATTTTAGCAAAAAAATTCTAAAGTCAGTAGCCTTGGTTTAGTAATACTAAAGACCTGTTTGTCTTTTGCCAGACTTTTCCCACGATAGAGACAAATTAATTTTAGCAAAGAAATTCTAATGTCAGTGGCCATGGTTCAGCCATACTAAAGACCTGTTCCTTTATTGCCAGACTTTTCCCACGCTAGAGACAAATTGATTTTAACAAAAAAATTCTAAAGTCACTAGCCATGGTTTAGCCATACTAAAGACCTGGTCATCTTTTGTCAGACTTTTTCCAAGCTAGAAACAGAATAACTTTAGCAAAAAAATTCTAAAGTCAGTAGCCATGGTTTAGCCATACTAAAGACCTGGTCATCTTTTGTCAGACTTTTCCCAAGCTAGAAACAGATTAACTTTAGCAAAAAAATTCTAAAGTCAGTAGCCATGGATTAGCCATACTAAAGACCTTGTCGTCTTTTGCCAGACTTTTCCCACGCTAGACACAGATTAATTTTAGCAAAAAAATTTTAAAGTAAGTAGCCCTGGTTTAGCTATACTTAAGACCTGGTCGTCTTTTGCCAGACTTTTCCCACGCTAGAGACAAATTGATTTTAACGAAAAAATTCTAAAGTCAGTAGCCATAGTTTACCTAAACTGAAGACCTGCTCATCTTTTGTCAAATTTTTCCCAAGTTAGAAACCGATTAACTTTAACAAAAAAATACTAAAGTCAGTAGCCATGGTTTAGCCATACTAAAGACCTGGTCGTCTTTTGCCAGACTTTTCCCACGCTAGAAACAGATTAATTTTAGCAAAAAAAATCTAAAGTCAGTAGCCATGGTTTAGCCATACTAAAGACCTCGTCGTCTTTTGTTAGACTTTTTTCACGCTAGCAACAGATTTATTTTAGCAATAAAAATCTAAAGACAGTAACCGTGGTATAGTCATCCTAAAGGCCTGACGTCTTTTGCCAAACTTTTCCCACGCTAGAGACAGATTTATTTTAGCAAAAAAAATCTAAAGTCAGTAGCCATGGTTTAGCCATACTAAAGACCTCGTCGTCTTTTGCCAGACTTTTTTCACGCTAGCAACAGATTTATTTTAGCAATAAAAATCTAAAGACAGTAACCGTGGTATAGTCATCCTAAAGGCCTGACGTCTTTTGCCAAACTTTTCCCACGCTAGAGACAGATTTATTTTAGCAAAAAAATTCTAAAGACAGTAGCCATGGTTTAGCCATACTAAAGACCTGGTCGTCTTTTGCCAGTCTTATCCCACGCTAGAGACAGTTTTATTTTAGCAAAAAAATTCTAAAGTCAGTAGCCTTGGTTTAGTAATACTAAAGACCTGTTTGTCTTTTGCCAGACTTTTCCCACGATAGAGACAAATTAATTTTAGCAAAGAAATTCTAATGTCAGTGGCCATGGTTCAGCCATACTAAAGACCTGTTCCTTTATTGCCAGACTTTTCCACGCTAGAGACAAATTGATTTTAACAAAAAAATTCTAAAGTCAGTTACCATGGTTTAGCCATACTAAAGACCTGGTCATCTTTTGTCAGACTTTTCCCACGCTAGAAACAGATTAATTTTGGCAAACAAATTCTAAAGTCAGTAGCCATGGTTTAGCCATACTAAAGACCTGGTCATCTTTTGTCAGACTTTTCCCAAGCTAGAAACAGATTAACTTTAGCAAAAAAATTCTAAAGTCAGTAGCCATGGATTAGCCATACTAAAGACCTTGTCGTCTTTTGCCAGACTTTTCCCACGCTAGACAAAGATTAATTTTAGCAAAAAAATTTTAAAGTAAGTAGCCATGGTTTAGCTATACTAAAGACCTGGTCCTTTATTGCCAGACTTTTCCCACGCTAGAGACAAATTGATTTTAACAAAAAAATTCTAAAGTCACTAGCCATGGTTTAGCCATACTAAAGACCTGGTCATATTTTGTCAGACTTTTTCCAAGCTAGAAACAGAATAACTGTAGCAAAAAAATTCTAAAGTCAGTAGCCATGGGTTAGCAATACTAAAAACCTCGTCGTCTTTTGCCAGACTTTTCCCACGCTAGACACAGATTAATTTTAGCAAAAAAATTTTAAAGTAAGTAGCCCTGGTTTAGCTATACTTAAGACCTGGTCGTCTTTTGCCAGACTTTTCCCACGCTAGAGACAAATTGATTTTAACGAAAAAATTCTAAAGTCAGTAGCCATGGTTTAACCATACTAAAGACCTGGTCGTCTTTTGCCAGACTTTTCCCACGCTAGAAACAGATTAATTTTAGCAAAAAAAATCTAAAGTCAGTAGCCATGGTTTAGCCATACTAAAGACCTGGTCGTCTTTTGCCAGACTTTTCCCACGCTAGAAACAGATTAATTTTAGCAAAAAAAATCTAAAGTCAGTAGCCATGGTTTAGCCATACTAAAGACCTCGTCGTCTTTTGTTAGATTTTCACGCTAGCAACAGATTTATTTTAGCAATAAAAATCTAAAGACAGTAACCGTGGTATAGTCATCCTAAAGGCCTGACGTCTTTTGCCAAACTTTTCCCACGCTAGAGACAGATTTATTTCAGCAAAAAAATTTTAAAGACAGTAGCCATGGTTTAGCCATACTAAAGACCTGGCCGTCTTTTGCCAGTCTTATCCCACGCTAGAGACAGTATTATTTTAGCAAAAAAATTCTAAAGTCAGTAGCCTTGGTTTAGCCATACTAAAGACCTGTTTGTATTTTGCCAGACTTTTCCCACGATAGAGACAAATTAATTTTAGCAAAGAAATTCTAATGTCAGTGGCCATGGTTCAGCCATACTAAAGACCTGGTCCATTATTGCCAGACTTTTCCCACGCTAGAGACAAATTGATTTTAACAAAAAAACTATAAAGTCAGTAGCCATGGTTCAGCCATACTAAAAACCTGGTCGTCTTTTGTTAGACTTTTTTCACGCTAGCAACAGATTTATTTTAGCAAAAAAAATCTAAAGTCAGTAGCCATGGTTTAGCCATACTAAAGACCTGGTCGTCTTTTGCCAGACTTTTCCCACGCTTGATACAGATTAATTTTAGCAAAAAAATTTTAAAGTAAGTAGCCATGGTTTAGCTATACTTAAGACCTGGTCGTCTTTTGACAGACTTTTCCCACGCTAGAGGCATATTAATTTTAGCAAAAAAAATCTAAAGTCAGTAGCCATGGTTTAGCCATACTAAAGACCTCGTCGTCTTTTGTTAGACTTTTTTCACGCTAGCAACAGATTTATTTTAGCAAAAAAAATCTAAAGTCAGTAGCCATGGTTTAGCCATACTAAAGACCTGGTCGTCTTTTGCCAGACTTTTCCCACGCTTGATACAGATTAATTTTAGCAAAAAAATTTTAAAGTAAGTAGCCATGGTTTAGCTATACTTAAGACCTGGTCGTCTTTTGACAGACTTTTCCCACGCTAGAGGCATATTAATTTTAGCAAAAAAAATCTAAAGTCAGTAGCCATGGTTTAGCCATACTAAAGACCTGGTCGTCTTTTGCCAGTCTTATCCCACGCTAGACACAGATTAATTTTAGCAAAAAAATTTAAAAGTAAGTAGCCATGGTTTAGCTATACTAAAGACCTGGTCCTCTTTTGCCAGACTTTTCCCACGCTAGAGACAAATTGATTTTAACAAAAAAATTCTAAAGTCAGTAGCCATGGTTTAGCCATACTAAAGACTTGGTTATCTTTTGTCAGACTTTTCCCATGCTAGAAACAGATTAATTTTAGCAAAAAAATTCTAAAGTCAGTAGCCATGATTTAGCCACACTAAAGACCTAGTCGTCTTTTGCCAGACTTTTCTTACGCTAGAGACAAATTGTTTTTAACAAAAAAATTTTAAAGTCAGTAGCCATGGTTTT
The DNA here is from genome assembly GCA_037103525.1 of Ganaspis brasiliensis. Taxonomy (NCBI): domain Eukaryota; kingdom Metazoa; phylum Arthropoda; class Insecta; order Hymenoptera; family Figitidae; genus Ganaspis; species Ganaspis brasiliensis. The sequence continues at coordinate 3,048,536 of JAZKLR010000237.1, forward strand.
GCTATACTAAAGACCTGCTCATCTTTTGTCAGATTTTTCGCAAGTTAGAAACCGATTAACTTTAGCAAAAAAATTCTAAAGTTAGTAGCCATGGTTTAGCCATACTAAAGACCTGGTCGTCTTTTGCCAGACTTTTCCCACGCTAGAGACAGATTAACTTTAGCAAAAAAATTCTAAAGTCAGTAGCCATGGATTAGCCATACTAAAGACCTTGTCGTCTTTTGCCAGACTTTTCCCACGCTAGACACAGATTAATTTTAGCAAAAAAATTTAAAAGTAAGTACCCATGGTTTAGCTATACTAAAGACCTGGTCCTTTATTGCCAGACTTTTCCCACGCTAGAGACAAATTGATTTTAACAAAAAAATTCTAAAGTCACTAGCCATGGTTTAGCCATACTAAAGACCTGGTCATCTTTTGTCAGACTTTTTCCAAGCTAGAAACAGAATAACTTTAGCAAAAAAATTCTAAAGTCAGTAGCCATGGGTTAGCAATACTAAAAACCTGGTCGTCTTTTGCCAGACTTTTCCCACGCTAGACACAGAATAATTTTGGCAAACAAATTCTAAAGTCAGTAGCCCTGGTTTAGCTATACTTAAGACCTGGTCGTCTTTTGCCAGACTTTTCCCACGCTAGAGACAAATTGATTTTAACGAAAAAATTCTAAAGTCAGTAGCCATGGTTTAACCTTACTAAAGACCTGGTCGCCTTTTGCCAGCCTTTTCCCACGCTAGACACAGATTAATTTTAGCAAAAAAATTTTAAAGTAAGTAGCCCTGGTTTAGCTATACTTAAGACCTGGTCGTCTTTTGCCAGACTTTTCCCATGCTAGAGACAAATTGATTTTAACGAAAAAATTCTAAAGTCAGTAGCCATGGTTTAACCATACTGAAGACCTGGTCGTCTTTTGCCAGACTTTTCCCACGCTAGAAACCGATTAATTTTAGCAAAAAAAAACTAAAGTCAGTAGCCATGGTTTAGCCATACTAAAGACCTCGTCGTCTTTGTTAGACTTTTTTCACGCTAGCAACAGATTTATTTTAGCAATAAAAATCTAAAGACAGTAACCGTGGTATAATCATCCTAAAGGCCTGACGTCTTTTGCCAAACTTTTCCCACGCTAGAGACAGATTTATTTCAGCAAAAAAATTCTAAAGACAATAGCCATGGTTTAGCCATACTAAAGACCTGGTCGTCTTTTGCCAGTCTTATCCCACGCTAGAGACAGTTTTATTTTAGCAAAAAAATTCTAAAGTCAGTAGCCTTGGTTTAGCCATACTAAAGACCTGTTTGTCTTTTGCCAGACTTTTCCCACGATAGAGACAAATTAATTTTAGCAAAGAAATTCTAATGTCAGTGGCCATGGTTTAGCCATTCTAAAGACCTGGTCATCTTTTGTCAGACTTTTTCCAAGCTAGAAATAGAATAACTTTAGCAAAAAAATTCTAAAGTCAATAGCCATGGTTTAGCCATACTAAAGACCTGGTCGTCTTTTGCCAGACTTTTCCCACGCTAGAAACAGATTAATTTTGGCAAACAAATTCTAAAGTCAGTAGCCATGGTTTAGCCATACTAAAGACCTGGTCATCTTTTGTCAGACTTTTCCCAAGCTAGAAACAGATTAACTTTAGCAAAAAAATTCTAAAGTCAGTAGCCATGGATTAGCCATACTAAAGACCTGGTCCTTTATTGCCAGTCTTTTCCCACGCTAGAGACAAATTGATTTTAACAAAAAAATTCTAAAGTCACTAGCCATGGTTTAGCCATACTAAAGACCTGGTCATCTTTTGCTTTTGTCAGCAAAAAAATTCTAAAGTCAGTAGCCATGGGTTAGCAATACTAAAAACCTGGTCGTCTTTTGCCAGACTTTTCCCACGCTAGACACAGATTAATTTTAGCAAAAAAATTTTAAAGTAAGTAGCCCTGGTTTAGCTATACTAAAGACCTGCTCGTCTTTTGCCAGACTTTTCCCACGCTAGACACAGATTAATTTTAGCAAAAAAATTTTAAAGTAAGTAGCCCTGGTTTAGCTATACTTAAGACCTGGTCGTCTTTTGCCAAACTTTTCCCACGCTAGAGGCATATTAATTTTAGCAAAAAAATTCTAAAGTCAGTAGCCATAGTTTAGCTAAACTGAAGACCTGCTCATCTTTTGTCAAATTTTTCCCAAGTTAGAAACCGATTAACTTTAACAAAAAAATTCTAAAGTCAGTAGCCATGGTTCAGCCATACTAAAAACCTGGTCGTCTTTTGCCAGACTTTTCCCACGCTAGACACAGATTAATTTTAGCAAAAAAATTTTAAAGTAAGTAGCCATGGTTTAGCTATACTTAAGACCTGGTCGTCTTTTGACAGACTTTTCCCACGCTAGAGGCATATTAATTTTAGCAAAAAAAATCTAAAGTCAGTAGCCATGGTTTAGCCATACTAAAGACCTCGTCGTCTTTTGTTAGACTTTTTTCACGCTAGCAACAGATTTATTTTAGCAATAAAAATCTAAAGACAGTAACCGTGGTATAGTCATCCTAAAGGCCTGACGTCTTTTGCCAAACTTTTCCCACGCTAGAGACAGATTTATTTCAGCAAAAAAATTCTAAATACAGTAGCCATGGTTTAGCCATACTAAAGACCTGGTCGTCTTTTGCCAGTCTTATCCCACGCAAGAGACAGATTAATTTTGGCAAACATATTCTAAAGTCAGTAGCCATGGTTTAGCCATACTATAGACCTGGTCATCTTTTGTCAGACTTTTCCCAAGCTAGAAACAGATTAACTTTAGCAAAAAAATTCTAAAGTCAGTAGCCATGAATTAGCCATACTAAAGACCTGGTCGTCTGTTGCCAGACTTTTCCCACGCTAGACACAGATTAATTTTAGCAAAAAAATTTTAAAGTAAGTAGCCATGGTTTAGCTATACTAAAGACCTGGTCCTCTTTTGCCAGACTTTTCCCACGCTAGAGACAAATTGATTTTAACAAAAAAATTCTAAAGTCACTAGCCATGGTTTAGCCATACTAAAGACCTGGTCATCTTTTGTCAGACTTTTTCCAAGCTAGAAACAGAATAACTTTAGCAAAAAAATTCTAAAGTCAGTAGCCATGGGTTAGCAATACTAAAAACCTGGTCGTCTTTTGCCAGACTTTTCCCACGCTAGACACAGAATAATTTTGGCAAACAAATTCTAAAGTCAGTAGCCATGGTTTAGCCATACTAAAGACCTGGTTATCTTTTGTCAGACTTTTCCCAAGCTAGAAACAGATTAACTTTAGCAAAAAAATTCTAAAGTCAGTAGCCATGGATTAGCCATACTAAAGACCTTGTCGTCTTTTGCCAGACTTTTCCCACGCTAGACACAGATTAATTTTAGCAAAAAAATTTTAAAGTTAGTAGCCATGGTTTAGCTATACTAAAGACCTGGTCCTTTATTGCCAGACTTTTCCCACGCTAGAGACAAATTGATTTTAACAAAAAAATTCTAAAGTCACTAGCCATGGTTTAGCCATACTAAAGACCTGGTCATCTTTTGTCAGACTTTTTCCAAGCTAGAAACAGAATAACTTTAGCAAAAAAATTCTAAAGTCAGTAGCCATGGGTTAGCAATACTAAAAACCTGGTCGTCTTTTGCCAGACTTTTCCCACGCTAGACACAGATTAATTTTAGCAAAAAAATTTTAAAGTAAGTAGCCCTGGTTTAGCTATACTTAAGACCTGGTCGTCTTTTGCCAGACTTTTCCCACGCTAGAAACAGATTAATTTTAGCAAAAAAATTTTAAAGTAAGTAGCCCTGGTTTAGCTATACTTAAGACCTGGTCGTCTTTTGCCAGACTTTTCCCACGCTAGAGACAAATTGATTTTAACGAAAAAATTCTAAAGTCAGTAGCCTTGGTTTAACCTTACGAAAGACCTGGTCGCCTTTTGCCAGCCTTTTCCCACGCTAGACACAGATTAATTTTAGCAAAAAAATTTTAAAGTAAGTAGCCCTGGTTTAGCTATACTTAAGACCTGGTCGTCTTTTGCCAAACTTTTCCCACGCTAGAGACAGATTTATTTCAGCAAAAAAATTCTAAATACAGTAGCCATGGTTTAGCCATACTAAAGACCTGGTCGTCTTTTGCCAGTCTTATCCCACGCAAGAGACAGATTAATTTTGGCAAACATATTCTAAAGTCAGTAGCCATGGTTTAGCCATACTATAGACCTGGTCATCTTTTGTCAGACTTTTCCCAAGCTAGAAACCGATTAACTTTAGCAAAAAAATTCTAAAGTTAGTAGCCATGGTTTAGCCATACTAAAGACCTGGTCGTCTTTTGCCAGACTTTTCCCACGCTAGAGACAGATTAACTTTAGCAAAAAAATTCTAAAGTCAGTAGCCATGGATTAGCCATACTAAAGACCTTGTCGTCTTTTGCCAGACTTTTCCCACGCTAGAGACAGTATTAGTTTAGCAAAAAAATTCTAAAGTCAGTAGCCTTGGTTTAGCCATACTAAAGCCCTGTTTGTATTTTGCCAGACTTTTCCCACGATAGAGACAAATTAATTTTAGCAAAGAAATTCTAATGTCAGTGGCCATGGTTCAGCCATACTAAAGACCTGGTCCATTATTGCCAGACTTTTCCCACGCTAGAGACAAATTGATTTTAACAAAAAAACTATAAAGTCAGTAGCCATGGTTCAGCCATACTAAAAACCTGGTCGTCTTTTGTTAGACTTTTTTCACGCTAGCAACAGATTTATTTTAGCAAAAAAAATCTAAAGTCAGTAGCCATGGTTTAGCCATACTAAAGACCTGGTCGTCTTTTGCCAGACTTTTCCCACGCTTGATACAGATTAATTTTAGCAAAAAAATTTTAAAGTAAGTAGCCATGGTTTAGCTATACTTAAGACCTGGTCGTCTTTTGACAGACTTTTCCCACGCTAGAGGCATATTAATTTTAGCAAAAAAAATCTAAAGTCAGTAGCCATGGTTTAGCCATACTAAAGACCTCGTCGTCTTTTGTTAGACTTTTTTCACGCTAGCAACAGATTTATTTTAGCAAAAAAAATCTAAAGTCAGTAGCCATGGTTTAGCCATACTAAAGACCTGGTCGTCTTTTGCCAGACTTTTCCCACGCTTGATACAGATTAATTTTAGCAAAAAAATTTTAAAGTAAGTAGCCATGGTTTAGCTATACTTAAGACCTGGTCGTCTTTTGACAGACTTTTCCCACGCTAGAGGCATATTAATTTTAGCAAAAAAAATCTAAAGTCAGTAGCCATGGTTTAGCCATACTAAAGACCTGGTCGTCTTTTGCCAGTCTTATCCCACGCTAGACACAGATTAATTTTAGCAAAAAAATTTAAAAGTAAGTAGCCATGGTTTAGCTATACTAAAGACCTGGTCCTCTTTTGCCAGACTTTTCCCACGCTAGAGACAAATTGATTTTAACAAAAAAATTCTAAAGTCAGTAGCCATGGTTTAGCCATACTAAAGACTTGGTTATCTTTTGTCAGACTTTTCCCATGCTAGAAACAGATTAATTTTAGCAAAAAAATTCTAAAGTCAGTAGCCATGATTTAGCCACACTAAAGACCTAGTCGTCTTTTGCCAGACTTTTCTTACGCTAGAGACAAATTGTTTTTAACAAAAAAATTTTAAAGTCAGTAGCCATGGTTTTGCTATACTAAAGACCTGCTCATCTTTTGTCAGATTTTTCGCAAGTTAGAAACCGATTAACTTTAGCAAAAAAATTCTAAAGTTAGTAGCCATGGTTTAGCCATACTAAAGACCTGGTCGTCTTTTGCCAGACTTTTCCCACGCTAGAGACAGATTAACTTTAGCAAAAAAATTCTAAAGTCAGTAGCCATGGATTAGCCATACTAAAGACCTTGTCGTCTTTTGCCAGACTTTTCCCACGCTAGACACAGATTAATTTTAGCAAAAAAATTTAAAAGTAAGTACCCATGGTTTAGCTATACTAAAGACCTGGTCCTTTATTGCCAGACTTTTCCCACGCTAGAGACAAATTGATTTTAACAAAAAAATTCTAAAGTCACTAGCCATGGTTTAGCCATACTAAAGACCTGGTCATCTTTTGTCAGACTTTTTCCAAGCTAGAAACAGAATAACTTTAGCAAAAAAATTCTAAAGTCAGTAGCCATGGGTTAGCAATACTAAAAACCTGGTCGTCTTTTGCCAGACTTTTCCCACGCTAGACACAGAATAATTTTGGCAAACAAATTCTAAAGTCAGTAGCCCTGGTTTAGCTATACTTAAGACCTGGTCGTCTTTTGCCAGACTTTTCCCACGCTAGAGACAAATTGATTTTAACGAAAAAATTCTAAAGTCAGTAGCCATGGTTTAACCTTACTAAAGACCTGGTCGCCTTTTGCCAGCCTTTTCCCACGCTAGACACAGATTAATTTTAGCAAAAAAATTTTAAAGTAAGTAGCCCTGGTTTAGCTATACTTAAGACCTGGTCGTCTTTTGCCAGACTTTTCCCATGCTAGAGACAAATTGATTTTAACGAAAAAATTCTAAAGTCAGTAGCCATGGTTTAACCATACTGAAGACCTGGTCGTCTTTTGCCAGACTTTTCCCACGCTAGAAACCGATTAATTTTAGCAAAAAAAAACTAAAGTCAGTAGCCATGGTTTAGCCATACTAAAGACCTCGTCGTCTTTGTTAGACTTTTTTCACGCTAGCAACAGATTTATTTTAGCAATAAAAATCTAAAGACAGTAACCGTGGTATAATCATCCTAAAGGCCTGACGTCTTTTGCCAAACTTTTCCCACGCTAGAGACAGATTTATTTCAGCAAAAAAATTCTAAAGACAATAGCCATGGTTTAGCCATACTAAAGACCTGGTCGTCTTTTGCCAGTCTTATCCCACGCTAGAGACAGTTTTATTTTAGCAAAAAAATTCTAAAGTCAGTAGCCTTGGTTTAGCCATACTAAAGACCTGTTTGTCTTTTGCCAGACTTTTCCCACGATAGAGACAAATTAATTTTAGCAAAGAAATTCTAATGTCAGTGGCCATGGTTTAGCCATTCTAAAGACCTGGTCATCTTTTGTCAGACTTTTTCCAAGCTAGAAATAGAATAACTTTAGCAAAAAAATTCTAAAGTCAATAGCCATGGTTTAGCCATACTAAAGACCTGGTCGTCTTTTGCCAGACTTTTCCCACGCTAGAAACAGATTAATTTTGGCAAACAAATTCTAAAGTCAGTAGCCATGGTTTAGCCATACTAAAGACCTGGTCATCTTTTGTCAGACTTTTCCCAAGCTAGAAACAGATTAACTTTAGCAAAAAAATTCTAAAGTCAGTAGCCATGGATTAGCCATACTAAAGACCTGGTCCTTTATTGCCAGTCTTTTCCCACGCTAGAGACAAATTGATTTTAACAAAAAAATTCTAAAGTCACTAGCCATGGTTTAGCCATACTAAAGACCTGGTCATCTTTTGCTTTTGTCAGCAAAAAAATTCTAAAGTCAGTAGCCATGGGTTAGCAATACTAAAAACCTGGTCGTCTTTTGCCAGACTTTTCCCACGCTAGACACAGATTAATTTTAGCAAAAAAATTTTAAAGTAAGTAGCCCTGGTTTAGCTATACTAAAGACCTGCTCGTCTTTTGCCAGACTTTTCCCACGCTAGACACAGATTAATTTTAGCAAAAAAATTTTAAAGTAAGTAGCCCTGGTTTAGCTATACTTAAGACCTGGTCGTCTTTTGCCAAACTTTTCCCACGCTAGAGGCATATTAATTTTAGCAAAAAAATTCTAAAGTCAGTAGCCATAGTTTAGCTAAACTGAAGACCTGCTCATCTTTTGTCAAATTTTTCCCAAGTTAGAAACCGATTAACTTTAACAAAAAAATTCTAAAGTCAGTAGCCATGGTTCAGCCATACTAAAAACCTGGTCGTCTTTTGCCAGACTTTTCCCACGCTAGACACAGATTAATTTTAGCAAAAAAATTTTAAAGTAAGTAGCCATGGTTTAGCTATACTTAAGACCTGGTCGTCTTTTGACAGACTTTTCCCACGCTAGAGGCATATTAATTTTAGCAAAAAAAATCTAAAGTCAGTAGCCATGGTTTAGCCATACTAAAGACCTCGTCGTCTTTTGTTAGACTTTTTTCACGCTAGCAACAGATTTATTTTAGCAATAAAAATCTAAAGACAGTAACCGTGGTATAGTCATCCTAAAGGCCTGACGTCTTTTGCCAAACTTTTCCCACGCTAGAGACAGATTTATTTCAGCAAAAAAATTCTAAAAACAGTAGCCATGGTTTAGCCATACTAAAGACCTGGTCGTCTTTTGCCAGTCTTATCCCACGCAAGAGACAGATTAATTTTGGCAAACATATTCTAAAGTCAGTAGCCATGGTTTAGCCATACTATAGACCTGGTCATCTTTTGTCAGACTTTTCCCAAGCTAGAAACAGATTAACTTTAGCAAAAAAATTCTAAAGTCAGTAGCCATGAATTAGCCATACTAAAGACCTGGTCGTCTGTTGCCAGACTTTTCCCACGCTAGACACAGATTAATTTTAGCAAAAAAATTTTAAAGTAAGTAGCCATGGTTTAGCTATACTAAAGACCTGGTCCTCTTTTGCCAGACTTTTCCCACGCTAGAGACAAATTGATTTTAACAAAAAAATTCTAAAGTCACTAGCCATGGTTTAGCCATACTAAAGACCTGGTCATCTTTTGTCAGACTTTTTCCAAGCTAGAAACAGAATAACTTTAGCAAAAAAATTCTAAAGTCAGTAGCCATGGGTTAGCAATACTAAAAACCTGGTCGTCTTTTGCCAGACTTTTCCCACGCTAGACACAGAATAATTTTGGCAAACAAATTCTAAAGTCAGTAGCCATGGTTTAGCCATACTAAAGACCTGGTTATCTTTTGTCAGACTTTTCCCAAGCTAGAAACAGATTAACTTTAGCAAAAAAATTCTAAAGTCAGTAGCCATGGATTAGCCATACTAAAGACCTTGTCGTCTTTTGCCAGACTTTTCCCACGCTAGACACAGATTAATTTTAGCAAAAAAATTTTAAAGTTAGTAGCCATGGTTTAGCTATACTAAAGACCTGGTCCTTTATTGCCAGACTTTTCCCACGCTAGAGACAAATTGATTTTAACAAAAAAATTCTAAAGTCACTAGCCATGGTTTAGCCATACTAAAGACCTGGTCATCTTTTGTCAGACTTTTTCCAAGCTAGAAACAGAATAACTTTAGCAAAAAAATTCTAAAGTCAGTAGCCATGGGTTAGCAATACTAAAAACCTGGTCGTCTTTTGCCAGACTTTTCCCACGCTAGACACAGATTAATTTTAGCAAAAAAATTTTAAAGTAAGTAGCCCTGGTTTAGCTATACTTAAGACCTGGTCGTCTTTTGCCAGACTTTTCCCACGCTAGAAACAGATTAATTTTAGCAAAAAAATTTTAAAGTAAGTAGCCCTGGTTTAGCTATACTTAAGACCTGGTCGTCTTTTGCCAGACTTTTCCCACGCTAGAGACAAATTGATTTTAACGAAAAAATTCTAAAGTCAGTAGCCTTGGTTTAACCTTACTAAAGACCTGGTCGCCTTTTGCCAGCCTTTTCCCACGCTAGACACAGATTAATTTTAGCAAAAAAATTTTAAAGTAAGTAGCCCTGGTTTAGCTATACTTAAGACCTGGTCGTCTTTTGCCAAACTTTTCCCACGCTAGAGACAGATTTATTTCAGCAAAAAAATTCTAAATACAGTAGCCATGGTTTAGCCATACTAAAGACCTGGTCGTCTTTTGCCAGTCTTATCCCACGCAAGAGACAGATTAATTTTGGCAAACATATTCTAAAGTCAGTAGCCATGGTTTAGCCATACTATAGACCTGGTCATCTTTTGTCAGACTTTTCCCAAGCTAGAAACCGATTAACTTTAGCAAAAAAATTCTAAAGTTAGTAGCCATGGTTTAGCCATACTAAAGACCTGGTCGTCTTTTGCCAGACTTTTCCCACGCTAGAGACAGATTAACTTTAGCAAAAAAATTCTAAAGTCAGTAGCCATGGATTAGCCATACTAAAGACCTTGTCGTCTTTTGCCAGACTTTTCCCACGCTAGACACAGATTAATTTTAGCAAAAAAATTTAAAAGTAAGTACCCATGGTTTAGCTATACTAAAGACCTGGTCCTTTATTGCCAGACTTTTCCCACGCTAGAGACAAATTGATTTTAACAAAAAAATTCTAAAGTCACTAGCCATGGTTTAGCCATACTAAAGACCTGGTCATCTTTTGTCAGACTTTTTCCAAGCTAGAAACAGAATAACTTTAGCAAAAAAATTCTAAAGTCAGTAGCCATGGGTTAGCAATACTAAAAACCTGGTCGTCTTTTGCCAGACTTTTCCCACGCTAGACACAGAATAATTTTGGCAAACAAATTCTAAAGTCAGTAGCCCTGGTTTAGCTATACTTAAGACCTGGTCGTCTTTTGCCAGACTTTTCCCACGCTAGAGACAAATTGATTTTAACGAAAAAATTCTAAAGTCAGTAGCCATGGTTTAACCTTACTAAAGACCTGGTCGCTTTTTGCCAGCCTTTTCCCACGCTAGACACAGATTAATTTTAGCAAAAAAATTTTAAAGTAAGTAGCCCTGGTTTAGCTATACTTAAGACCTGGTCGTCTTTTGCCAGACTTTTCCCATGCTAGAGACAAATTGATTTTAACGAAAAAATTCTAAAGTCAGTAGCCATGGTTTAACCATACTGAAGACCTGGTCGTCTTTTGCCAGACTTTTCCCACGCTAGAAACCGATTAATTTTAGCAAAAAAAAACTAAAGTCAGTAGCCATGGTTTAGCCATACTAAAGACCTCGTCGTCTTTGTTAGACTTTTTTCACGCTAGCAACAGATTTATTTTAGCAATAAAAATCTAAAGACAGTAACCGTGGTATAATCATCCTAAAGGCCTGACGTCTTTTGCCAAACTTTTCCCACGCTAGAGACAGATTTATTTCAGCAAAAAAATTCTAAAGACAATAGCCATGGTTTAGCCATACTAAAGACCTGGTCGTCTTTTGCCAGTCTTATCCCACGCTAGAGACAGTTTTATTTTAGCAAAAAAATTCTAAAGTCAGTAGCCTTGGTTTAGCCATACTAAAGACCTGTTTGTCTTTTGCCAGACTTTTCCCACGATAGAGACAAATTAATTTTAGCAAAGAAATTCTAATGTCAGTGGCCATGGTTTAGCCATTCTAAAGACCTGGTCATCTTTTGTCAGACTTTTTCCAAGCTAGAAATAGAATAACTTTAGCAAAAAAATTCTAAAGTCAATAGCCATGGTTTAGCCATACTAAAGACCTGGTCGTCTTTTGCCAGACTTTTCCCACGCTAGAAACAGATTAATTTTGGCAAACAAATTCTAAAGTCAGTAGCCATGGTTTAGCCATACTAAAGACCTGGTCATCTTTTGTCAGACTTTTCCCAAGCTAGAAACAGATTAACTTTAGCAAAAAAATTCTAAAGTCACTAGCCATGGTTTAGCCATACTAAAGACCTGGTCATCTTTTGCTTTTGTCAGCAAAAAAATTCTAAAGTCAGTAGCCATGGGTTAGCAATACTAAAAACCTGGTCGTCTTTTGCCAGACTTTTCCCACGCTAGACACAGATTAATTTTAGCAAAAAAATTTTAAAGTAAGTAGCCCTGGTTTAGCTATACTAAAGACCTGCTCGTCTTTTGCCAGACTTTTCCCACGCTAGACACAGATTAATTTTAGCAAAAAAATTTTAAAGTAAGTAGCCCTGGTTTAGCTATACTTAAGACCTGGTCGTCTTTTGCCAAACTTTTCCCACGCTAGAGGCATATTAATTTTAGCAAAAAAATTCTAAAGTCAGTAGCCATAGTTTAGCTAAACTGAAGACCTGCTCATCTTTTGTCAAATTTTTCCCAAGTTAGAAACCGATTAACTTTAACAAAAAAATTCTAAAGTCAGTAGCCATGGTTCAGCCATACTAAAAACCTGGTCGTCTTTTGCCAGACTTTTCCCACGCTAGACACAGATTAATTTTAGCAAAAAAATTTTAAAGTAAGTAGCCATGGTTTAGCTATACTTAAGACCTGGTCGTCTTTTGACAGACTTTTCCCACGCTAGAGGCATATTAATTTTAGCAAAAAAAATCTAAAGTCAGTAGCCATGGTTTAGCCATACTAAAGACCTCGTCGTCTTTTGTTAGACTTTTTTCACGCTAGCAACAGATTTATTTTAGCAATAAAAATCTAAAGACAGTAACCGTGGTATAGTCATCCTAAAGGCCTGACGTCTTTTGCCAAACTTTTCCCACGCTAGAGACAGATTTATTTCAGCAAAAAAATTCTAAATACAGTAGCCATGGTTTAGCCATACTAAAGACCTGGTCGTCTTTTGCCAGTCTTATCCCACGCAAGAGACAGATTAATTTTGGCAAACATATTCTAAAGTCAGTAGCCATGGTTTAGCCATACTATAGACCTGGTCATCTTTTGTCAGACTTTTCCCAAGCTAGAAACAGATTAACTTTAGCAAAAAAATTCTAAAGTCAGTAGCCATGGGTTAGCAATACTAAAAACCTGGTCGTCTTTTGCCAGACTTTTCCCACGCTAGACACAGAATAATTTTGGCAAACAAATTCTAAAGTCAGTAGCCATGGTTTAGCCATACTAAAGACCTGGTTATCTTTTGTCAGACTTTTCCCAAGCTAGAAACAGATTAACTTTAGCAAAAAAATTCTAAAGTCAGTAGCCATGGATTAGCCATACTAAAGACCTTGTCGTCTTTTGCCAGACTTTTCCCACGCTAGACACAGATTAATTTTAGCAAAAAAATTTTAAAGTTAGTAGCCATAGTTTAGCTATACTAAAGACCTGGTCCTTTATTGCCAGACTTTTCCCACGCTAGAGACAAATTGATTTTAACAAAAAAATTCTAAAGTCACTAGCCATGGTTTAGCCATACTAAAGACCTGGTCATCTTTTGTCAGACTTTTTCCAAGCTAGAAACAGAATAACTTTAGCAAAAAAATTCTAAAGTCAGTAGCCATGGGTTAGCAATACTAAAAACCTGGTCGTCTTTTGCCAGACTTTTCCCACGCTAGACACAGATTAATTTTAGCAAAAAAATTTTAAAGTAAGTAGCCCTGGTTTAGCTATACTTAAGACCTGGTCGTCTTTTGCCAGACTTTTCCCACGCTAGAAACAGATTAATTTTAGCAAAAAAATTTTAAAGTAAGTAGCCCTGGTTTAGCTATACTTAAGACCTGGTCGTCTTTTGCCAGACTTTTCCCACGCTAGAGACAAATTGATTTTAACGAAAAAATTCTAAAGTCAGTAGCCTTGGTTTAACCTTACTAAAGACCTGGTCGCCTTTTGCCAGCCTTTTCCCACGCTAGACACAGATTAATTTTAGCAAAAAAATTTTAAAGTAAGTAGCCCTGGTTTAGCTATACTTAAGACCTGGTCGTCTTTTGCCAGACTTTTCCCACGCTAGAAACAGATTAATTTTGGCAAACAAATTCTAAACTCAGTAGCCATGGTTTAGCCATACTAAAGACCTGGTCATCTTTTGTCAGACTTTTCCCAAGCTAGAAACAGATTAACTTTAGCAAAAAAATTCTAAAGTCAGTAGCCATGGATTAGCCATACTAAAGACCTTGTAGTCTTTTGCCAGACTTTTCCCACGCTAGACACAGATTACTTTTAGCAAAAAAATTTTAAAGTAAGTAGCCATGGTTTAGCTATACTAAAGACCTGGTCCTTTATTGCCAGACTTTTCCCACGCTAGAGACAAATTGATTTTAACAAAAAAGTTCTAAAGTCACTAGCCATGGTTTAGCCATACTAAAGACCTGGTCATCTTTTGTCAGACTTTTTCCAAGCTAGAAACAGAATAACTTTAGCAAAAAAATTCTAAAGTCAGTAGCCATGGGTTAGCAATACTAAAAACCTGGTCGTCTTTTGCCAGACTTTTCCCACGCTAGACACAGATTAATTTTAGCAACAAAATTTTAAAGTAAGTAGCCCTGGTTTAGCTATACTAAAGACCTGCTCGTCTTTTGCCAGACTTTTCCCACGCTAGACACAGATTAATTTTAGCAAAAAAATTTTAAAGTAAGTAGCCCTGGTTTAGCTATACTTAAGACCTGGTCGTCTTTTGCCAAACTTTTCCAACGCTAGAGACAAATTGATTTTAACGAAAAAATTCTAAAGTCAGTAGCCATGGTTTAACCATACTAAAGACCTGGTCGTCTTTTGCCAGACTTTTCCCACGCTAGAAACATATTAATTTTAGCAAAAAAATTCTAAAGTCAGTAGCCATAGTTTAGCTAAACTGAAGACCTGCTCATCTTTTGTCAAATTTTTCCCAAGTTAGAAACCGATTAACTTTAACAAAAAAATTCTAAAGCAATGGTTTAGCCATACTAAAGACCTGGTCGTCTTTTGCCAGACTATTCCCACGCTAGAAACCGATTAATTTTAGCAAAAAAAATCTAAAGTCAGTAGCCATGGTTTAGCCATACTAAAGACCTCGTCGTCTTTTGTTAGACTTTTTTCACGCTAGCAACAGATTTATTTTAGCAATAAAAATCTAAAGACAGTAACCGTAGTATAGTCATTCTAAAGGCCTGACGTCTTTTGCCAAACTTTTCCCACGCTAGAGACAGATTTATTTTAGCAAAAAAATTCTAAAGACAGTAGCCATGGTTTAGCCATACTAAAGACCTGGTCGTCTTTTGCCAGTCTTATCCCACGCTAGAGACAGTTTTATTTTAGCAAAAAAATTCAAAAGTCAGTAGCCTTGGTTTAGTAATACTAAAGACCTGTTTGTCTTTTGCCAGACTTTTCCCACGATAGAGACAAATTAATTTTAGCAAAGAAATTCTAATGTCAGTGGCCATGGTTCAGCCATACTAAAGACCTGTTCCTTTATTGCCAGACTTTTCCCACGCTAGAGACAAATTGATTTTAACAAAAAAATTCTAAAGTCAGTAGCCATGGTTTAGCCATACTAAAGACCTGGTCATCTTTTGTCAGACTTTTTCTAAGCTAGAAACAGAATAACTTTAGCAAAAAAATTCTAAAGTCAATAGCCATGGTTTAGCCATACTAAAGACCTGGTCGTCTTTTGCCAGACTTTTCCCACGCTAGAAACAGATTAATTTTGGCAAACAAATTCTAAAGTCGGTAACCATGGTTCAGCCATACTAAAGACCTGGTCATCTTTTGTCAGACTTTTCCCAAGCTAGAAACCGATTAACTTTAGCAAAAAAATTCTAAAGTTAGTAGCCATGGTTTAGCCATACTAAAGACCTGGTCGTCTTTTGCCAGACTTTTCCCACGCTAGAGACAGATTTATTTCAGCAAAAATATTTAAAAGTTAGTAGCCATAATTTAGTTATACTTAAGACCTTGATGTCTTTTGACAGACCTTTCCTTGCTAGTAACTGACTATTTTTAATTAAAAAAAATTCTTAAGTAAGTAGCAATGGTTTGGCCATAATATTAACCATTTCGTCTATTGCCAGCCTTATGCCATGCTAGAAACAGATTAATTTTAGCAAAACATTCTAAAAACAGTAGCCATGGTTTAGCCATACTAAAGACCTGGTCGTCTTTTGCCAGACTTTTCCCACCCTAGAGACAAATTAATTTTAGCAACAAAATTCTAAAGTCAGTAGCCATGGTTTAGCTATACTGAAGACCTGCTCATCTTTTGTCAGATATTTCGCAAGTTAGAAACCGATTAACTTTAGCAAAAAAATTCTAAAGTCAGTAGCCATGGGTTAGCAATACTAAAAACCTGGTTGTCTTTTGCCAGACTTTTCCCACGCTAGAAACAGATTAATTTTAGCAAAAAAATTCTAAAGTCAGTAGCCATGGTTTAGCCATACTAAAGACCTGGTCGTCTTTTGCCAGACTTTTCCCACGCTAGACACAGATTAATTTTAGCAAAAAAATTTTAAAGTAAGTAGCCCTGGTTTAGCTATACTTAAGACCTGGTCGTCTTTTGCCAGACTTTTCCCACGCTAGAGACAAATTGATTTTAACGAAAAAATTCTAAAGTCAGTAGCCATGGTTTAACCATACTAAAGACCTGGTCGTCTTTTGCCAGACTTTTCCCACGCTAGAAAC
Organism: Ganaspis brasiliensis; assembly: GCA_037103525.1. Taxonomy (NCBI): domain Eukaryota; kingdom Metazoa; phylum Arthropoda; class Insecta; order Hymenoptera; family Figitidae; genus Ganaspis; species Ganaspis brasiliensis. The sequence continues at coordinate 3,064,660 of JAZKLR010000237.1, forward strand.
ATATTAATTTTAGCAAAAAAATTCTAAAGTCAGTAGCCATAGTTTAGCTAAACTGAAGACCTGCTCATCTTTTGTCAGATTTTTCCCAAGTTAGAAACCGATTAACTTTAACAAAAAAATTCTAAAGCAATGGTTTAGCCATACTAAAGACCTGGTCGTCTTTTGCCAGACTATTCCCACGCTAGAAACCGATTAATTTTAGCAAAAAAAATCTAAAGTCAGTAGCCACGGTTTAGCCATACTAAAGACCTCGTCGTCTTTTGTAAGACTTTTTTCACGCTAGCAACAGATTTATTTTAGCAATAAAAATCTAAAGACAGTAGCCATGGTTTAGCCATACTAAAGACCTGGACGTCTTTTGCCAGTCTTATCCCACGCTAGAGACAGTTTTATTTTAGCAAAAAAATTCTAAAGTCAGTAGCCTTGGTTTAGTAATACTAAAGACCTGTTTGTCTTTTGCCAGACTTTTCCCACGATAGAGACAAATTAATTTTAGCAAAGAAATTCTAATGTCAGTGGCCATGGTTCAGCCATACTAAAGACCTGTTCCTTTATTGCCAGACTTTTCCCACGCTAGAGACAAATTGATTTTAACAAAAAAATTCTAAAGTCAGTAGCCATGGTTTAGCCATACTAAAGACCTGGTCATCTTTTGTCAGACTTTTTCCAAGCTAGAAACAGAATAACTTTAGCAAAAAAATTCTAAAGTCAATAGCCATGGTTTAGCCATACTAAAGACCTGGTCGTCTTTTGCCAGACTTTTCCCACGCTAGAAACAGAATAACTTTAGCAAAAAAATTCTAAAGTCAGTAGCCATGGTTTAGCCATACTAAAGACCTGGTCATCTTTTGTCAGACTTTTCCCAAGCTAGAAACAGATTAACTTTAGCAAAAAAATTCTAAAGTCAGTAGCCATGGATTAGCTATACTAAAGACCTGGTCCTTTATTGCCAGACTTTTCCCACGCTAGAGACAAATTGATTTTAACAAAAAAGTTCTAAAGTCACTAGCCATGGTTTAGCCATACTAAAGACCTGGTCATCTTTTGTCAGACTTTTTCCAAGCTAGAAACAGAATAACTTTAGCAAAAAAATTCTAAAGTCAGTAGCCATGGGTTAGCAATACTAAAAACCTGGTCGTCTTTTGCCAGACTTTTCCCACGCTAGACACAGATTAATTTTAGCAACAAAATTTTAAAGTAAGTAGCCCTGGTTTAGCTATACTAAAGACCTGCTCGTCTTTTGCCAGACTTTTCCCACGCTAGACACAGATTAATTTTAGCAAAAAAATTTTAAAGTAAGTAGCCCTGGTTTAGCTATACTTAAGACCTGGTCGTCTTTTGCCAAACTTTTCCAACGCTAGAGACAAATTGATTTTAACGAAAAAATTCTAAAGTCAGTAGCCATGGTTTAACCATACTAAAGACCTGGTCGTCTTTTGCCAGACTTTTCCCACGCTAGAAACATATTAATTTTAGCAAAAAAATTCTAAAGTCAGTAGCCATAGTTTAGCTAAACTGAAGACCTGCTCATCTTTTGTCAAATTTTTCCCAAGTTAGAAACCGATTAACTTTAACAAAAAAATTCTAAAGCAATGGTTTAGCCATACTAAAGACCTGGTCGTCTTTTGCCAGACTATTCCCACGCTAGAAACCGATTAATTTTAGCAAAAAAAATCTAAAGTCAGTAGCCATGGTTTAGCCATACTAAAGACCTCGTCGTCTTTTGTTAGACTTTTTTCACGCTAGCAACAGATTTATTTTAGCAATAAAAATCTAAAGACAGTAACCGTAGTATAGTCATTCTAAAGGCCTGACGTCTTTTGCCAAACTTTTCCCACGCTAGAGACAGATTTATTTTAGCAAAAAAATTCTAAAGACAGTAGCCATGGTTTAGCCATACTAAAGACCTGGTCGTCTTTTGCCAGTCTTATCCCACGCTAGAGACAGTTTTATTTTAGCAAAAAAATTCAAAAGTCAGTAGCCTTGGTTTAGTAATACTAAAGACCTGTTTGTCTTTTGCCAGACTTTTCCCACGATAGAGACAAATTAATTTTAGCAAAGAAATTCTAATGTCAGTGGCCATGGTTCAGCCATACTAAAGACCTGTTCCTTTATTGCCAGACTTTTCCCACGCTAGAGACAAATTGATTTTAACAAAAAAATTCTAAAGTCAGTAGCCATGGTTTAGCCATACTAAAGACCTGGTCATCTTTTGTCAGACTTTTTCTAAGCTAGAAACAGAATAACTTTAGCAAAAAAATTCTAAAGTCAATAGCCATGGTTTAGCCATACTAAAGACCTGGTCGTCTTTTGCCAGACTTTTCCCACGCTAGAAACAGATTAATTTTGGCAAACAAATTCTAAAGTCGGTAACCATGGTTCAGCCATACTAAAGACCTGGTCATCTTTTGTCAGACTTTTCCCAAGCTAGAAACCGATTAACTTTAGCAAAAAAATTCTAAAGTTAGTAGCCATGGTTTAGCCATACTAAAGACCTGGTCGTCTTTTGCCAGACTTTTCCCACGCTAGAGACAGATTTATTTCAGCAAAAATATTTAAAAGTTAGTAGCCATAATTTAGTTATACTTAAGACCTTGATGTCTTTTGACAGACCTTTCCTTGCTAGTAACTGACTATTTTTAATTAAAAAAAATTCTTAAGTAAGTAGCAATGGTTTGGCCATAATATTAACCATTTCGTCTATTGCCAGCCTTATGCCATGCTAGAAACAGATTAATTTTAGCAAAACATTCTAAAAACAGTAGCCATGGTTTAGCCATACTAAAGACCTGGTCGTCTTTTGCCAGACTTTTCCCACCCTAGAGACAAATTAATTTTAGCAACAAAATTCTAAAGTCAGTAGCCATGGTTTAGCTATACTGAAGACCTGCTCATCTTTTGTCAGATATTTCGCAAGTTAGAAACCGATTAACTTTAGCAAAAAAATTCTAAAGTCAGTAGCCATGGGTTAGCAATACTAAAAACCTGGTTGTCTTTTGCCAGACTTTTCCCACGCTAGAAACAGATTAATTTTAGCAAAAAAATTCTAAAGTCAGTAGCCATGGTTTAGCCATACTAAAGACCTGGTCGTCTTTTGCCAGACTTTTCCCACGCTAGACACAGATTAATTTTAGCAAAAAAATTTTAAAGTAAGTAGCCCTGGTTTAGCTATACTTAAGACCTGGTCGTCTTTTGCCAGACTTTTCCCACGCTAGAGACAAATTGATTTTAACGAAAAAATTCTAAAGTCAGTAGCCATGGTTTAACCATACTAAAGACCTGGTCGTCTTTTGCCAGACTTTTCCCACGCTAGAAACATATTAATTTTAGCAAAAAAATTCTAAAGTCAGTAGCCATAGTTTAGCTAAACTGAATACCTGCTCATCTTTTGTCAGATTTTTCCCAAGTTAGAAACCGATTAACTTTAACAAAAAAATTCTAAAGCAATGGTTTAGCCATACTAAAGACCTGGTCGTCTTTTGCCAGACTATTCCCACGCTAGAAACCGATTAATTTTAGCAAAAAAAATCTAAAGTCAGTAGCCACGGTTTAGCCATACTAAAGACCTCGTCGTCTTTTGTAAGACTTTTTTCACGCTAGCAACAGATTTATTTTAGCAATAAAAATCTAAAGACAGTAGCCATGGTTTAGCCATACTAAAGACCTGGACGTCTTTTGCCAGTCTTATCCCACGCTAGAGACAGTTTTATTTTAGCAAAAAAATTCTAAAGTCAGTAGCCTTGGTTTAGTAATACTAAAGACCTGTTTGTCTTTTGCCAGACTTTTCCCACGATAGAGACAAATTAATTTTAGCAAAGAAATTCTAATGTCAGTGGCCATGGTTCAGCCATACTAAAGACCTGTTCCTTTATTGCCAGACTTTTCCCACGCTAGAGACAAATTGATTTTAACAAAAAAATTCTAAAGTCAGTAGCCATGGTTTAGCCATACTAAAGACCTGGTCATCTTTTGTCAGACTTTTTCCAAGCTAGAAACAGAATAACTTTAGCAAAAAAATTCTAAAGTCAATAGCCATGGTTTAGCCATACTAAAGACCTGGTCGTCTTTTGCCAGACTTTTCCCACGCTAGAAACAGAATAACTTTAGCAAAAAAATTCTAAAGTCAGTAGCCATGGTTTAGCCATACTAAAGACCTGGTCATCTTTTGTCAGACTTTTCCCAAGCTAGAAACAGATTAACATTAGCAAAAAAATTCTAAAGTCAGTAGCCATGGATTAGCCATACTAAAGACCTTGTCGTCTTTTGCCAGACTTTTCCCACGCTAGACACAGATTAATTTTAGCAAAAAAATTTTATAGTAAGTAGCCATGGTTTAGCTATACTAAAGACCTGGTCATCTTTTGTCAGACTTTTTCCAAGCTAGAAACAGAATAACTTTAGCAAAAAAATTCTAAAGTCAGTAGCCATAGTTTAGCTAAACTGAAGACCTGCTCATCTTTTGTCAAATTTTTCCCAAGTTAGAAACCGATTAACTTTAACAAAAAAATTCTAAAGTCAGTAGCCATGGTTTAGCCATACTAAAGACCTGGTCGTCTTTTGCCAGACTTTTCCCACGCTAGAAACAGATTAATTTTAGCAAAAAAAATCTAAAGTCAGTAGCCATGGTTTAGCCATACTAAAGACCTGGTCGTCTTTTGCCAGACTTTTCCCATGCTAGAGGCATATTAATTTTAGCAAAAAAATTCTAAAGTCAGTAGCCATAGTTTAGCTAAACTGAAGACCTGCTCATCTTTTGTCATATTTTTCCCAAGTTAGAAACCGATTAACTTTAACAAAAAAATTCTAAAGTCAGTAGCCATGGTTTAGCCATACTAAAGACCTCGTCGTCTTTTGTTAGACTTTTTTCACGCTAGCAACAGATTTATTTTAGCAATAAAAATCTAAAGACAGTAACCGTAGTATAGTCATCCTAAAGACCTGACGTCTTTTGCCAAACTTTTCCCACGCTAGAGACAGATTTATTTCAGCAAAAAAATTCTAAACACAGTAGCCATGGTTTAGCCATACTAAAGACCTGGTCGTCTTTTGCCAGTCTTATCCCACGCAAGAGACAGTTTTATTTTAACGAAAAAATTCTAAAGTCAGTAGCCATGGTTTAACCATACTAAAGACCTGGTCGTCTTTTGCCAGACTTTTCCCACGCTAGAGACAGATTAATTTTGGCAAACAAATTCTAAAGTCAGTAGCCATGGTTTAGCTATACTAAAGACCTGGTCATCTTTTGTCAGACTTTTCCCAAGCTAGAAACAGATTAACTTTAGCAAAAAAATTCTAAAGTCAGTAGCCATGAATTAGCCATACTAAAGACCTGGTCGTCTGTTGCCAGACTTTTCCCACGCTAGACACAGATTAATTTTAGCAAAAAAATTTTAAAGTAAGTAGCCATGGTTTAGCTATACTAAAGACCTGGTCCTCTTTTGCCAGACTTTTCCCACGCTAGAGACAAATTGATTTTAACAAAAAAATTCTAAAGTCAGTAGCCATGGTTTAACCATACTAAAGACCTGGTCGTCTTTTGCCAGACTTTTCCCACGCTAGAAACAGAATAACTTTAGCAAAAAAATTCTAAAGTCAATAGCCATGGTTTAGCCATACTAAAGACCTGGTCGTCTTTTGCCAGACTTTTCCCACGCTAGAAACAGATTAATTTTGGCAAACAAATTCTAAAGTCAGTAGCCATGGTTTAGCCATACTAAAGACCTGGTCATCTTTTGTCAGACTTTTCCCAAGCTAGAAACAGATTAACTTTAGCAAAATAATTCTAAAGTCAGTAGCCATGGATTAGCCATACTAAAGACCTTGTCGTCTTTTGCCAGACTCTTCCCACGCTAGACACAGATTAATTTTAGCAAAAAAATTTTATAGTAAGTAGCCATGGTTTAGCTATACTAAAGACCTGGTCATCTTTTGTCAGACTTTTTCCAAGCTAGAAACAGAATAACTTTAGCAAAAAAATTCTAAAGTCAGTAGCCATGGGTTAGCAATACTAAAAACCTAATCGTCTTTTGCCAGACTTTTCCCACGCTAGACACAGATTAATTTTAGCAAAAAAATTTTAAAGTAAGTAGCCCTGGTTTAGCTATACTTAAGACCTGGTCGTCTTTTGCCAGACTTTTCCCACGCTAGAGACAAATTGATTTTAACGAAAAAATTCTAAAGTCAGTAGCCATGGTTTAACCATACTAAAGAGCTGGTCGTCTTTTGCCAGACATTTCCCACGCTAGAGGCATATTAATTTTAGCAAAAAAATTCTAAAGTCAGTAGCCATAGTTTAGCTAAACTGAAGACCTGCTCATCTTTTGTCAAATTTTTCCCAAGTTAGAAACCGATTAACTTTAACAAAAAAATTCTAAAGTCAGTAGCCATGGTTTAGCCATACTAAAGACCTGGTCGTCTTTTGCCAGACTTTTCCCACGCTAGAAACAGATTAATTTTAGCAAAAAAAATCTAAAGTCAGTAGCCATGGTTTAGCCATACTAAAGACCTGGTCGTCTTTTGCCAGACTTTTCCCATGCTAGAGGCATATTAATTTTAGCAAAAAAATTCTAAAGTCAGTAGCCATAGTTTAGCTAAACTGAAGACCTGCTCATCTTTTGTCATATTTTTCCCAAGTTAGAAACCGATTAACTTTAACAAAAAAATTCTAAAGTCAGTAGCCATGGTTTAGCCATACTAAAGACCTCGTCGTCTTTTGTTAGACTTTTTTTACGCAAGCAACAGATTTATTTTACCAATAAAAATCTAAAGACAGTAACCGTAGTATAGTCATCCTAAAGACCTGACGTCTTTTGCCAAACTTTTCCCACGCTAGAGACAGATTTATTTCAGCAAAAAAATTCTAAACACAGTAGCCATGGTTTAGCTATACTAAAGACCTGGTCATCTTTTGTCAGACTTTTCCCAAGCTAGAAACAGATTAACTTTAGCAAAAAAATTCTAAAGTCAGTAGCCATGAATTAGCCATACTAAAGACCTGGTCGTCTGTTGCCAGACTTTTCCCACACTAGAAACAGATTAATTTTGGCAAACAAATTCTAAAGTCAGTAGCCATGGTTTAGCCATACTAAAGACCTGGTCATCTTTTGTCAGACTTTTCCCAAGCTAGAAACAGATTAACTTTAGCAAAATAATTCTAAAGTCAGTAGCAATGGATTAGCCATACTAAAGACCTTGTCGTCTTTTGCCAGACTTTTCCCACGCTAGACACAGATTAATTTTAGCAAAAAAATTTTAAAGTAAGTAGCCATGGTTAAGCTATACTAAAGACCTGGTCATCTTTTGTCAGACTTTTTCCAAGCTAGAAACAAAATAACTTTAGCAAAAAAATTCTAAAGTAAGTAGCCATGGGTTAGCAATACTAAAAACCTAATCGTCTTTTGCCAGACTTTTCCCACGCTAGACACAGATTAATTTTAGCAAAAAAATTTTAAAGTAAGTAGCCCTGGTTTAGCTATACTTAAGACCTGGTCGTCTTTTGCCAGACTTTTCCCACGCTAGAGACAAATCGATTTTAACGAAAAAATTCTAAAGTCAGTAGCCATGGTTTAACCATACTAAAGACCTGGTCGTCTTTTGCCAGACTTTTCCCACGCTAGAAACATATTAATTTCAGCAAAAAAATTCTAAAGTCAGTAGCCATAGTTTAGCTAAACTGAAGACCTGCTCATGTTTTGTCAAATTTTTCCCAAGTTAGAAACCGATTAACTTTAACAAAAAAATTCTAAAGCAATGGTTTAGCCATACTAAAGACCTGGTCGTCTTTTGCCAGACTATTCCCACGCTAGAAACCAATTAATTTTAGCAAAAAAAATCTAAAGTCAGTAGCCATGGTTTAGCCATACTAAAGACCTCGTCGTCTTTTGTTAGACTTTTTTCACGCTAGCAACAGATTTATTTTAGCAATAAAAATCTAAAGACAGTAACCGTGGTATAGTCATCCTAAAGGCCTGAAGTCTTTTGCCAAACTTTTCCCACGCTAGAGACAGATTTATTTTAGCAAAAAAATTCTAAAGACAGTAGCCATGGTTTAGCCATACTAAAGACCTGGTCGTCTTTTGCCAGTCTTATCCCACGCTAGAGACAGTTTTATTTTAGCAAAAAAATTCTAAAGTCAGTAGCCTTGGTTTAGTAATACTAAAGACCTGTTTGTCTTTTGCCATACTTTTCCCACGATAGAGACAAATTAATTTTAGCAAAGAAATTCTAATGTCAGTGGCCATGGTTTAGCCATACTAAAGACCTGGTCATCTTTTGTCAGACTTTTCCCAAGCTAGAAACCGATTAACTTTAGCAAAAAAATTCTAAAGTCAGTAGCCATGGATTAGCCATACTAAAGACCTTGTCGTCTTTTGCCAGACTTTTCCCATGCTAGACACAGATTAATTTTAGCAAAAAAATTTTAAAGTAAGTAGCCCTGGTTTAGCTATACTTTAGACCTGGTCGTCTTTTGCCAGACTTTTCCCACGCTAGAGACAAATTGATTTTAACGAAAAAATTCTAAAGTCAGTAGCCATGGTTTAACCATACTAAAGACCTGGTCGTCTTTTGCCAGACTTTTCCCACGCTAGAGGCATATTAATTTTAGCAAAAAAATTCTAAAGTCAGTAGCCATAGTTTAGCTAAACTGAAGACCTGCTCATCTTTTGTCAAATTTTTCCCAAGTTAGAAACCGATTAACTTTAACAAAAAAATTCTAAAGTCAGTAGCCATGGTTTAGCTATACTAAAGACCTGGTCGTCTTTTGCCAGACTTTTCCCACGTTAGAAACAGATTAATTTTAGCAAAAAAAATCTAAAGTCAGTAGCCATGGTTTAGCCATACTTAAGACCTCGTCGTCTTTTGTTAGACTTTTTTCACGCTAGCAACAGATTTATTTTAGCAATAAAAATCTAAAGACAGTAACCGTGGTATAGTCATCCTAAAGGCCTGACGTCTTTTGCCAAACTTTTCCCACGCTAGAAACATATTAATTTTAGCAAAAAAATTTTACAGTCAGTAGCCATGGTTTAGTCATACTAAAGACCTCGTTGTCTTTTGTTAGACTTTTTTCACGCTAGCAACAGATTTATTTTAGCAATAAAAATCTAAAGACAGTAACCGTGGTATAATCATCCTAAAGGCCTGACTTCTTTTGCCAAACTTTTCCCACGCTAGAGACAGATTTATTTTAGCAAAAAAATTCTAAAGACAGTAGCCATGGTTTTGCCATACTAAAGACCTGGTCGTCTTTTGCCAGTCTTATCCCACGCTAGAGACAGTTTTATTTTAGCAAAAAAATTCTAAAGTCAGTAGCCTTGGTTTAGCCATACTAAAGACCTGTTTGTCTTTTGCCAGACTTTTCCCACGATAGAGACAAATTAATTTTAGCAAAGAAATTCTAATGTCAGTGGCCATGGTTCAGCCATACTAAAGACCTGGTCCTTTATTGCCAGACTTTTCCCACGCTAGAGACAAATTGATTTTAACAAAAAAATTCTAAAGTCAGTAGCCATGGTTTAGCCATACTAAAGACCTGGTCATCTTTTGTCAGACTTTTTCCAAGCTAGAAACAGAATAACTTTAGCAAAAAAATTCTAAAGTCAATAGCCATGGTTTAGCCATACTAAAGACCTAGTCGTCTTTTGCCAGACTTTTCCCAAGCTAGAAACAGATTAACTTTAGCAAAAAAATTCTAAAGTCAGTAGCCATGGATTAGCCATACTAAAGACCTTGTCGTCTTTTGCCAGACTTTTCCCACGCTAGACACAGATTAATTTTAGGAAAAAAAATTTTAAAGTAAGTAGCCATGGTTTAGCTATACTAAAGACCTGGTCCTTTATTGCCAGACTTTTCCCACGCTAGAGACAAATTGATTTTAACAAAAAAATACTAAAGTCAGTAGCCATGGTTTAGCCATACTAAAGACCTGGTCATCTTTTGTCAGACTTTTTCCAAGCTAGAAACAGAATAACTTTAGCAAAAAAATTCTAAAGTCAGTAGCTATGGGTTAGCAATACTAAAAACCTGGTCGTCTTTTGCCAGACTTTTCCCACGCTAGAAACAGATTAATTTTAGCAAAACATTCTAAAGACAGTAGCCATGGTTTAGCCATACTAAATACCTGGTTCTCTTTTGCCAGACTTTTCCCATGCTAGAAACAGATTAATTTTAGCAAAAAAATTCTAAAGTCAGTAGCCATGATTTAGCCATACTAAAGACCTAGTCGTCTTTTGCCAGACTTTTCTTACGCTAGAGACAAATTGTTTTTAACAAAAAAATTTTAAAGTCAGTAGCCATGGTTTTGCTATACTAAAGACCTGCTCATCTTTTGTCAGATTTTTCGCAAGTTAGAAACCGATTAACTTCAGCAAAAAAATTCTAAAGTTAGTAGCCATGGTTTAGCCATACTAAAGACCTGGTCGTCTTTTGCCAGACTTTTCCCACGCTAGAGACAAATTAATTTTAGCAACAAAATTCTAAAGTCAGTAGCCATGGTTTAGCCATACTAAATACCTGGTTCTCTTTTGCCAGACTTTTCCCATGCTAGAAACAGATTAATTTTAGCAAAAAAATTCTAAAGTCAGTAGCCATGATTTAGCCATACTAAAGACCTAGTCGTCTTTTGCCAGACTTTTCTTACGCTAGAGACAAATTGTTTTTAACAAAAAAATTTTAAAGTCAGTAGCCATGGTTTTGCTATACTAAAGACCTGCTCATCTTTTGTCAGATTTTTCGCAAGTTAGAAACCGATTAACTTCAGCAAAAAAATTCTAAAGTTAGTAGCCATGGTTTAGCCATACTAAAGACCTGGTCGTCTTTTGCCAGACTTTTCCCACGCTAGAGACAAATTAATTTTAGCAACAAAATTCTAAAGTCAGTAGCCTTGGTTTAGCCATACTAAAGACCTGTTTGTCTTTTGCTAGACTTTTCCCACGATAGAGAGAAATTAATTTTAGCAAAGAAATTCTAATGTCAGTGGCCATAGTTCAGCCATACTAAAGACCTGGTCCTTTATTGCCAGACTTTTCCCACGCTAGAGACAAATTGATTTTAACAAAAAAATTCTAAAGTCAGTAGCCATGGTTTAGCCATACTAAAGACCTGGTCATCTTTTGTCAGACTTTTTCCAAGCTAGAAATAGAATAACTTTAGCAAAAAAATTCTAAAGTCAATAGCCATGGTTTAGCCATACTAAAGACCTGGTCATCTTTTGCCAGACTTTTCCCACGCTAGAAACAGATTAATTTTGGCAAACAAATTTTAAAGTCAGTAGCCATGCTATAGCCATACTAAAGACCTGGTCATCTTTTGTCAGACTTTTTCCAAGCTAGAAACAGAATAACTTTAGCAAAAAAATTCTAAAGTCAATAGCCATGGTTTAGCCATACTAAAGACCTGTTTGTCTTTTGCCAGACTTTTCCCACGATAGAGAGAAATTAATTTTAGCAAAGAAATTCTAATGTCAGTGGCCATGGTTCAGCCATACTAAAGACCTGGTCCTTTATTGCCAGACTTTTCCAACGCTAGAGACAAATTGATTTTAACAAAAAAATTCTAAAGTCAGTAGCCATGGTTTAGCCATACTAAAGACCTGGTCATCTTTTGTCAGACTTTTTCCAAGCTAGAAACAGAATAACTTTAGCAAAAAAATTCTAAAGTCAATAGCCATGGTTTAGCCATACTAAAGACCTGGTCGTCTTTTGCCAGACTTTTCCCAAGCTAGAAACAGATTAACTTTAGCAAAAAAATTCTAAAGTCAGTAGCCATGGATTAGCGATACTAAAGACCTTGTCGTCTTTTGCCAGACTTTTCCCACGCTAGACACAGATTAATTTTAGCAAAAAAATTTTAAAGTAAGTAGCCCTGGTTTAGCTATACTTAAGACCTGGGCTTCTTTTGCCAGACTTTTCCCACGCTAGAGACAAATTGATTTTAACGAAAAAATTCTAAAGTCAGTAGCCATGGTTTAACCATACTAAAGACCTCGTCGTCTTTTGTTATACTTTTTTCACGCTAGCAACAGATTTATTTTAGCAATAAAAATCTAAAGACAGTAACCATGGTATAGTCATCCTAAAGGCCTGACGTCTTATGCCAAACTTTTCCCACGCTAGAGACAGATTTATTTCAGCTAAAAAATTCTAAAGACAGTAGCCATGGTTTAGCCATACTAAAGACCTGGTCGTCTTTTGCCAGTCTTATCCCACGCTAGAGACAGTTTTATTTTAGCAAAAAAATTCTAAAGTCAGTAGCCTTGGATTAGCCATACTAAAGACCTGGTCATCTTTTGTCAGACTTTTTCCAAGCTAGAAACAGAATAACTTTAGCAAAAAAATTCTAAAGTCAGTAGCCATAAATTAGCCACACTAAAGACCTGGTCATCTTTTGTCAGACTTTTCCCAAGCTAGAAACAGATTAACTTTAGCAAAAAAATTCTAAAGTCAGTAGCCATGGTTTAGCCATACTAAAGACCAGGTCGTCTTTTGCCAGACTTTTCCCACGCTAGAGACAGATTAATTTCAGCAAAAATATTTAAAAGTTAGTAGCCATAATTTAGTTATACTTAAGACCTTGATGTCATTTGACAGACCTTTCCTTGCTAGTAACTGACTATTTTTAATTAAAAAAAATTCTTAAGTTAGTAGCAATGGTTTGGCCATACTATTAACCATTTCGTCTATTGCCAGCCTTATGCCATGCTAGAAACAGATTAATTTTAGCAAAACATTCTAAAAACAGTAGCCATGGTTTAGCCATACTAAAGACCTCGTCGTCTTTTGTTAGACTTTTTCACGCTAGCAACAGATTTATTTTAGCAATAAAAATCTAGAGACAGTAACCGTGGTATAATCATCCTAATGGCCTGACGTCTTTTGCCAAACTTTTCCCACGCTAGAGACAGATTTATTTCAGCAAAAAAATTCTAAAGACAGTAGCCATGGTTTAGCCATACTAAAGACCTGGTCGTCTTTTGCCAGTCTTATCCCACGCTAGAGACAGTTTTATTTTAGCAAAAAAATTCTAAAGTCAGTAGCCTTGGTTTAGCCATACTAAAGACCTGTTTGTCTTTTGCCAGACTTTTCCCACGATAGAGAGAAATTAATTTTAGCAAAGAAATTCTAATGTCAGTGGCCATAGTTCAGCCATACTAAAGACCTGGTCCTTTATTGCCAGACTTTTCCCACGCTAGAGACAAATTGATTTTAACAAAAAAATTCTAAAGTCAGTAGCCATGGTTTAGCCATACTAAAGACCTGGTCATCTTTTGTCAGACTTTTTCCAAGCTAGAAATAGAATAACATTAGCAAAAAAATTCTAAAGTCAATAGCCATGGTTTAGCCATACTAAAGACCTGGTCGTCTTTTGCCAGACTTTTCCCAAGCTAGAAACAGATTAACTTTAGCAAAAAAATTCTAAAGTCAGTAGCCATGGATTAGCCATACTAAAGACCTTGTCGTCTTTTGCCAGACTTTTCCCACGCTAGACACAGATTAATTTTAGGAAAAAAAATTTTAAAGTAAGTAGCCATGGTTTAGCTATACTTAAGACCTGGGCTTCTTTTGCCAGACTTTTCCCACGCTAGAGACAAATTGATTTTAACGAAAAAATTCTAAAGTCAGTAGCCATGGTTTAACCATACTAAAGACCTGGTCGTCTTTTGCCAGACTTTTCCCACGCTAGACACAGATTAATATTAGCAAAAAAATTTTAAAGTAAGTAGCCCTGGTTTAGCTATACTTAAGACCTGGGCTTCTTTTGCCAGACTTTTCCCACGCTAGAGACAAATTGATTTTAACGAAAAAATTCTAAAGTCAGTAGCCATGGTTTAACCATACTAAAGACCTGGTCGTCTTTTGCCAGACTTATCCCACGCTAGAAACCGATTAATTTTAGCAAAAAATATCTAAAGTCAGTAGCCATGGTTTAGCCATACTAAAGACCTCGTCGTCTTTTGTTAGACTTTTTTCACGCTAGCAACAGATTTATTTTAGCAATAAAAATCTAAAGACAGTAACCGTGGTATAGTCATCCTAAAGGCCTGACGTCTTATGCCAAACTTTTCCCACGCTAGAGACAGATTTATTTCAGCAAAAAAATTCTAAAGACAGTAGCCATGGTTTAGCCATACTAAAGACCTGGTCGTCTTTTGCCAGTCTTATCCCACGCTAGAGACAGTTTTATTTTAGCAAAAAAATTCTAAAGTCAGTAGCCTTGGATTAGCCATACTAAAGACCTGGTCATCTTTTGTCAGACTTTTTCCAAGCTAGAAACAGAATAACTTTAGCAAAAAAATTCTAAAGTCAGTAGCCATGAATTAGCCATACTAAAGACCTGGTCATCTTTTGTCAGACTTTTCCCAAGCTAGAAACAGATTAACTTTAGCAAAAAAATTCTAAAGTCAGTAGCCATGAATTAGCCATACTAAAGACCTGGTCGTCTGTTGCCAGACTTTTCCCACGCTAGACACAGATTAATTTTAGCAAAAAAATTTTAAAGTAAGTAGCCATGGTTTAGCTATACTAAAGACCTGGTCCTCTTTTGCCAGACTTTTCCCATGCTAGAAACAGATTAATTTCAGCAAAAATATTTAAAAGTTAGTAGCCATAATTTAGTTATACTTAAGACCTTGATGTCATTTGACAGACCTTTCCTTGCTAGTAACTGACTATTTTTAATTAAAAAAAATTCTTAAGTTAGTAGCAATGGTTTGGCCATACTATTAACCATTTCGTCTATTGCCAGCCTTATGCCATGCTAGAAACAGATTAATTTTAGCAAAACATTCTAAAAACAGTAGCCATGGTTTAGCCATACTAAAGACCTGGTCGTCTTTTGCCAGACTTTTCCCACGCTAGAGACAAATTAATTTTAGCAACAAAATTCTAAAGTCAGTAGCCATGGTTTAGCTATACTGAAGACCTGCTCATCTTTTGTCAGATATTTTGCAAGTTAGAAACCGATTAACTTTAGCAAAAAAATTCTAAAGTCAGTAGCCATGGGTTATCAATATTAAAAACCTGGTCGTCTTTTGCCAGACTTTTCCCACGCTAGAAACAGATTAATTTTAGCAAAAAAATTCTACAGTCAGTAGCCATGGTTTAGCCATTCTAAAGACCTGGTCGTCTTTTGCCAGCCTATTTCCACGCTAGACACAGATTAACTTTAGCAAAAAAATTTTAAAGTAAGTAGCCCTGGTTTAGCTATACTTAAGACCTGGTCGTCTTTTGCCAGACTTTTCCCACGCTAGAGACAAATTGATTTTAACAAAAAATTTCTAAAGTCAGTAGCTATGGTTTAACCATACTAAAGACCTGGTCGTCTTTTGCCAGACTTTTCCCACGCTAAAAACCGATTAATTTTAGCAAAAAAAATCTAAAGTCAGTAGCCATGGTTTAGCCATACTAAAGACCTCGTCGTCTTTTGTTAGACTTTTTTTACGCTAGCAACAGATTTATTTTAGCAATAAAAATCTAAAGACAGTAACCGTGGTATAATCATCCTAAAGGCCTGACGTCTTTTGCCAAACTTTTCCCACGCTAGAGACAGATTTATTTCAGCAAAAAAATTCTAAAGACAGTAGCCATGGTTTAGCCATACTAAAGACCTGGTCGTCTTTTGCCAGTCTTATCCCACGCTAGAGACAGTTTTATTTTAGCAAAAAAATTCTAAAGTCAGTAGCCTTGGTTTAGCCATACTAAAGACCTGTTTGTCTTTTGCCAGACTTTTCCCACGATAGAGACAAATTAATTTTAGCAAAGAAATTCTAATGTCAGTAGCCATGGTATAGCCATACTAAAGACCTGGTCATCTTTTGTCATACTTTTCCCTAGCTAGAAACAGATTAACTTTAGAAAAAAATTCTAAAGTCAGTAGCTATGGATTAGCCATACTAAAGACCTTGTCGTCTTTTGCCAGACTTTTCCCACGCTAGAAACAGATTAATTTTGGCAATCAAATTCTAAAGTCAGTAGCCATGGTATAGCCATACTAAAGACCTGGTCATCTTTTGTCATACTTTTCCCTAGCTAGAAACAGATTAATTTTGGCAAACAAATTCTAAAGTCAATAGCCATGGTTTAGCCATACTAAAGACCTGGTCATCTTTTGCCAGACTTTTCCCACGCTAGAAACAGATTAATTTTGGCAAACAAATTTTAAAGTCAGTAGCCATGCTATAGCCATACTAAAGACCTGGTCATCTTTTGTCAGACTTTTTCCAAGCTAGAAACAGAATAACTTTAGCAAAAAAATTCTAAAGTCAATAGCCATGGTTTAGCCATACTAAAGACCTGTTTGTCTTTTGCCAGACTTTTCCCACGATAGAGAGAAATTAATTTTAGCAAAGAAATTCTAATGTCAGTGGCCATGGTTCAGCCATACTAAAGACCTGGTCCTTTATTGCCAGACTTTTCCAACGCTAGAGACAAATTGATTTTAACAAAAAAATTCTAAAGTCAGTAGCCATGGTTTAGCCATACTAAAGACCTGGTCATCTTTTGTCAGACTTTTTCCAAGCTAGAAACAGAATAACTTTAGCAAAAAAATTCTAAAGTCAATAGCCATGGTTTAGCCATACTAAAGACCTGGTCGTCTTTTGCCAGACTTTTCCCAAGCTAGAAACAGATTAACTTTAGCAAAAAAATTCTAAAGTCAGTAGCCATGGATTAGCGATACTAAAGACCTTGTCGTCTTTTGCCAGACTTTTCCCACGCTAGACACAGATTAATTTTAGCAAAAAAATTTTAAAGTAAGTAGCCCTGGTTTAGCTATACTTAAGACCTGGGCTTCTTTTGCCAGACTTTTCCCACGCTAGAGACAAATTGATTTTAACGAAAAAATTCTAAAGTCAGTAGCCATGGTTTAACCATACTAAAGACCTCGTCGTCTTTTGTTATACTTTTTTCACGCTAGCAACAGATTTATTTTAGCAATAAAAATCTAAAGACAGTAACCATGGTATAGTCATCCTAAAGGCCTGACGTCTTATGCCAAACTTTTCCCACGCTAGAGACAGATTTATTTCAGCTAAAAAATTCTAAAGACAGTAGCCATGGTTTAGCCATACTAAAGACCTGGTCGTCTTTTGCCAGTCTTATCCCACGCTAGAGACAGTTTTATTTTAGCAAAAAAATTCTAAAGTCAGTAGCCTTGGATTAGCCATACTAAAGACCTGGTCATCTTTTGTCAGACTTTTTCCAAGCTAGAAACAGAATAACTTTAGCAAAAAAATTCTAAAGTCAGTAGCCATAAATTAGCCACACTAAAGACCTGGTCATCTTTTGTCAGACTTTTCCCAAGCTAGAAACAGATTAACTTTAGCAAAAAAATTCTAAAGTCAGTAGCCATGGTTTAGCCATACTAAAGACCAGGTCGTCTTTTGCCAGACTTTTCCCACGCTAGAGACAGATTAATTTCAGCAAAAATATTTAAAAGTTAGTAGCCATAATTTAGTTATACTTAAGACCTTGATGTCATTTGACAGACCTTTCCTTGCTAGTAACTGACTATTTTTAATTAAAAAAAATTCTTAAGTTAGTAGCAATGGTTTGGCCATACTATTAACCATTTCGTCTATTGCCAGCCTTATGCCATGCTAGAAACAGATTAATTTTAGCAAAACATTCTAAAAACAGTAGCCATGGTTTAGCCATACTAAAGACCTCGTCGTCTTTTGTTAGACTTTTTCACGCTAGCAACAGATTTATTTTAGCAATAAAAATCTAGAGACAGTAATCGTGGTATAATCATCCTAATGGCCTGACGTCTTTTGCCAAACTTTTCCCACGCTAGAGACAGATTTATTTCAGCAAAAAAATTCTAAAGACAGTAGCCATGGTTTAGCCATACTAAAGACCTGGTCGTCTTTTGCCAGTCTTATCCCACGCTAGAGACAGTTTTATTTTAGCAAAAAAATTCTAAAGTCAGTAGCCTTGGTTTAGCCATACTAAAGACCTGTTTGTCTTTTGCCAGACTTTTCCCACGATAGAGAGAAATTAATTTTAGCAAAGAAATTCTAATGTCAGTGGCCATAGTTCAGCCATACTAAAGACCTGGTCCTTTATTGCCAGACTTTTCCCACGCTAGAGACAAATTGATTTTAACAAAAAAATTCTAAAGTCAGTAGCCATGGTTTAGCCATACTAAAGACCTGGTCATCTTTTGTCAGACTTTTTCCAAGCTAGAAATAGAATAACATTAGCAAAAAAATTCTAAAGTCAATAGCCATGGTTTAGCCATACTAAAGACCTGGTCGTCTTTTGCCAGACTTTTCCCAAGCTAGAAACAGATTAACTTTAGCAAAAAAATTCTAAAGTCATTAGCCATGGATTAGCCATACTAAAGACCTTGTCGTCTTTTGCCAGACTTTTCCCACGCTAGACACAGATTAATTTTAGGAAAAAAAATTTTAAAGTAAGTAGCCATGGTTTAGCTATACTTAAGACCTGGGCTTCTTTTGCCAGACTTTTCCCACGCTAGAGACAAATTGATTTTAACGAAAAAATTCTAAAGTCAGTAGCCATGGTTTAACCATACTAAAGACCTGGTCGTCTTTTGCCAGACTTTTCCCACGCTAGACACAGATTAATATTAGCAAAAAAATTTTAAAGTAAGTAGCCCTGGTTTAGCTATACTTAAGACCTGGGCTTCTTTTGCCAGACTTTTCCCACGCTAGAGACAAATTGATTTTAACGAAAAAATTCTAAAGTCAGTAGCCATGGTTTAACCATACTAAAGACCTGGTCGTCTTTTGCCAGACTTATCCCACGCTAGAAACCGATTAATTTTAGCAAAAAATATCTAAAGTCAGTAGCCATGGTTTAGCCATACTAAAGACCTCGTCGTCTTTTGTTAGACTTTTTTCACGCTAGCAACAGATTTATTTTAGCAATAAAAATCTAAAGACAGTAACCGTGGTATAGTCATCCTAAAGGCCTGACGTCTTATGCCAAACTTTTCCCACGCTAGAGACAGATTTATTTCAGCAAAAAAATTCTAAAGACAGTAGCCATGGTTTAGCCATACTAAAGACCTGGTCGTCTTTTGCCAGTCTTATCCCACGCTAGAGACAGTTTTATTTTAGCAAAAAAATTCTAAAGTCAGTAGCCTTGGATTAGCCATACTAAAGACCTGGTCATCTTTTGTCAGACTTTTTCCAAGCTAGAAACAGAATAACTTTAGCAAAAAAATTCTAAAGTCAGTAGCCATGAATTAGCCATACTAAAGACCTGGTCATCTTTTGTCAGACTTTTCCCAAGCTAGAAACAGATTAACTTTAGCAAAAAAATTCTAAAGTCAGTAGCCATGAATTAGCCATACTAAAGACCTGGTCGTCTGTTGCCAGACTTTTCCCACGCTAGACACAGATTAATTTTAGCAAAAAAATTTTAAAGTAAGTAGCCATGGTTTAGCTATACTAAAGACCTGGTCCTCTTTTGCCAGACTTTTCCCATGCTAGAAACAGATTAATTTCAGCAAAAATATTTAAAAGTTAGTAGCCATAATTTAGTTATACTTAAGACCTTGATGTCATTTGACAGACCTTTCCTTGCTAGTAACTGACTATTTTTAATTAAAAAAAATTCTTAAGTTAGTAGCAATGGTTTGGCCATACTATTAACCATTTCGTCTATTGCCAGCCTTATGCCATGCTAGAAACAGATTAATTTTAGCAAAACATTCTAAAAACAGTAGCCATGGTTTAGCCATACTAAAGACCTGGTCGTCTTTTGCCAGACTTTTCCCACGCTAGAGACAAATTAATTTTAGCAACAAAATTCTAAAGTCAGTAGCCATGGTTTAGCTATACTGAAGACCTGCTCATCTTTTGTCAGATATTTTGCAAGTTAGAAACCGATTAACTTTAGCAAAAAAATTCTAAAGTCAGTAGCCATGGGTTATCAATATTAAAAACCTGGTCGTCTTTTGCCAGACTTTTCCCACGCTAGAAACAGATTAATTTTAGCAAAAAAATTCTACAGTCAGTAGCCATGGTTTAGCCATTCTAAAGACCTGGTCGTCTTTTGCCAGCCTATTTCCACGCTAGACACAGATTAATTTTAGCAAAAAAATTTTAAAGTAAGTAGCCCTGGTTTAGCTATACTTAAGACCTGGTCGTCTTTTGCCAGACTTTTCCCACGCTAGAGACAAATTGATTTTAACGAAAAAATTCTAAAGTCAGTAGCTATGGTTTAACCATACTAAAGACCTGGTCGTCTTTTGCCAGACTTTTCCCACGCTAAAAACCGATTAATTTTAGCAAAAAAAATCTAAAGTCAGTAGCCATGGTTTAGCCATACTAAAGACCTCGTCGTCTTTTGTTAGACTTTTTTTACGCTAGCAACAGATTTATTTTAGCAATAAAAATCTAAAGACAGTAACCGTGGTATAATCATCCTAAAGGCCTGACGTCTTTTGCCAAACTTTTCCCACGCTAGAGACAGATTTATTTCAGCAAAAAAATTCTAAAGACAGTAGCCATGGTTTAGCCATACTAAAGACCTGGTCGTCTTTTGCCAGTCTTATCCCACGCTAGAGACAGTTTTATTTTAGCAAAAAAATTCTAAAGTCAGTAGCCTTGGTTTAGCCATACTAAAGACCTGTTTGTCTTTTGCCAGACTTTTCCCACGATAGAGACAAATTAATTTTAGCAAAGAAATTCTAATGTCAGTAGCCATGGTATAGCCATACTAAAGACCTGGTCATCTTTTGTCATACTTTTCCCTAGCTAGAAACAGATTAACTTTAGAAAAAAATTCTAAAGTCAGTAGCTATGGATTAGCCATACTAAAGACCTTGTCGTCTTTTGCCAGACTTTTCCCACGCTAGAAACAGATTAATTTTGGCAATCAAATTCTAAAGTCAGTAGCCATGGTATAGCCATACTAAAGACCTGGTCATCTTTTGTCATACTTTTCCCTAGCTAGAAACAGATTAATTTTGGCAAACAAATTCTAAAGTCAGTAGCCAAGGTATAGCCATACTAAAGACCTGGTCATCTTTTGTCATACTTTTCCCTAGCTAGAAACAGATTAACTTTAGAAAAAAATTCTAAAGTCAGTAGCTATGGATTAGCCATACTAAAGACCTTGTCGTCTTTTGCCAGACTTTTCCCACGCTAGACACAGATTAATTTTAGCAAAAAAATTTTAAAGTAAGTAGCCATGGTTTAGCAATACTAAAAACCTGGTCGTCTTTTGCCAGACTTTTCCCACGCTAGAAACAGATTAATTTTAGCAAAAAAATCTAAAGTCAGTAGCCATGGTTTAGCCATACTAAAGACCTCGTCGTCTTTTGTTAGACTTTTTTCACGCTAGCAACAGATTTATTTTAGCAATAAAAATCTAAAGTCAGTAGCCCTGGTTTAGCCATACTAAAGACCTGTTTGTCTTTTGCCAGACTTTTCCCACGATAGAGACAAATTAATTTTAGCAAAGAAATTCTAATGTCAGTGGCCATGGTATAGCACATACTAAAGACCTGGTCCATTATTGCCAGACTTTTCCCACGCTAGAGACAAATTGATTTTAACAAAAAAATTCTAAAGTCAGTAGCCATGGTTTAACCATACTAAAGACCTGTTCGTCTTTTGCCTGACTTTTCCCACGCAAGAGACAGATTAATTTCAGCAAAAATATTTAAAAGTCAGTAGCCATGGTTTAGTTATACTAAAGACCTTGATGTCTTTTTACAGACCTTTCCTTGCTAGTAACTGACTATTTTTAATTAAACAAAATTCTTAAGTCAGTAGCAATGCTTTGGCCATACTATTAACCATATCGTCTATTGCCAGCCTTATGCCACGCTGGAAACAGATTAATTTTAGCAAAACATTCTAAAGACAGTAGCCATGGTTTAGCCATACTAAATACCTGGTCATCTTTTGCCAGACTTTTCCCACGCTAGAAACAGATTAATTTTAGCAAAAAAATTTAAAAGTAAGTAGCTATGGTTTAGTTATACTTAAGACTTTGATGTCTTTTGACAGACCTTTCCTTGCTAGTAACTGACTATTTTTAATTAAAAAAAATTCTTAAGTTAGTAGCAATCGTTTGGCCATACTATTAACCATTTCGTCTCTGGCAGCCTTATGCCATGCTAGAAACAGATTAATTTTAGCAAAACATTCTAAAGACAGTAGCCATGGTTTAGCCATACTACAGACCTGGTCATCTTTTGTCAAATTTTACCCAAGTTAGAAACCGATTAACTTTAACAAAAAAATTCTAAAGCCATGGTTTAGCCATACTAAAGACCTGGTCGTCTTTTGCCAGACTTTTCCCACGCTCGAAACAGATTAATTTTGGCAAACAAATTCTAAAGTCAGTAGCCATGGTTTAGCCATACTAAAGACCTGCTCATCTTTTGTCAAATTTTTCGCAAGTTAGAAACCGATTAACTTTAACAAAAAAATTCTAAAGCCATAGTTTAGCCATACTAAAGACCTGGTCGTCTTTTGCCAGACTTTTCCCACGCTAGAAACAGATTAATTTTGGCAATCAAATTCTAAAGTCAGTAGCCATGGTTTAGCTATACTAAAAACCTGGTCGTCTTTTGCCTGACTTTTCCCACGCTAGAAACAGATTAATTTTAGCAAAAAAATTCTAAAGTCAGTAGCCATGGTTTAGCCATACTAAAGACCTGGTCGTCTTTTGCCAGACTTTTCCCACGCTAGACACAGATTAATTTTAGCAAAAAAATTTTAAAGTAAGTAGCCCTGGTTTAGCTATACTTAAGACCTGGTCGTCTTTTGCCAGACTTTTCCCACGCTAGAGACAAATTGATTTTAACGAAAAAATTCTAAAGTCAGTAGCCATGGTTTAACCATACTAAAGACCTGGTCGTCTTTTGCCAGACTTTTCCCACGCTAGAGACATATTAATTTTAGCAAAAAAATTCTAAAGTCAGTAGCCATAGTTTAGCTAAACTGAAGACCTGCTCATCTTTTGTCAAATTTTTCCCAAGTTAGAAACCGATTAACTTTAACAAAAAAATTCTAAAGTCAGTAGCCATGGTTTAGCCATACTAAAGACCTGGTCGTCTTTTGCCAGACTTTTCCCACGCTAGAGACAGATTTATTTCAGCAAAAAAATTCTAAAGACAGTAGCCATAGTTTAGCCATACTAAAGACCTGGTCGTCTTTTGCCAGTCTTATCCCACGCTAGAGACAGTTTTATTTTAGCAAAAATATTCTAAAGTCAGTAGCCTTGGTTTAGCCATACTAAAGACCTGTTTTTTTTTTGCCAGACTTTTCCCACGATAGAGACAAATTAATTTTAGCAAAGAAATTTTAATGTCAGTGGCCATGGTTCAGCCATACTAAAGACCTGGTCCTTTATTGCCAGACTTTTCCCACGCTAGAGACAAATTGATTTTAACAAAAAAATTCTGAAGACAGTAGCCATGGTTTAGCCATACTAAAGACCTGGTCGTCTTTTGCCAGACTTTTCCCACGCTAGAAACAGATTAATTTTGGCAAACAAATTCTAAAGTCAGTAGCCATGGTTTAGCCATACTAAAGACCTGGTCGTCTTTTGACATACTTTTCCCACGCTAGAAACAGATTAATTTTAGCAAAAAAATTCTAAAGTCAGTAGCCATGGTTTATCCATACTAAAGACCTGGTCGTCTTTTGCCAGACTTTTCCCACGCTAGAAACAGATTAATTTAAGCAAAAAAAATCTAAAGTCAGTAGCCTTGGTTTAGCCATACTAAAGACCTGGTCATCTTTTGTCAGACTTTTCCCACGCTAGAGACAAATTAATTTTAGCAAAAAAATTCTAAAGTCAGTAGCCATGGTTTAGCTATACTGAAGACCTGCTCATCTTTTGTCAGATTTTTCCCAAGTTAGAAACCGATTAACTTTAGCGAAAAAATTCTAAAGTCAGTAGCCATGGTTTAGTCATACTAAAGACCTGGTCGTCTTTTGCCAGACTTTTCCCACGCTAGAAACAGATTAATTTTGGCAAACAAATTCTAAAGTCTGTAGCCATGGTTTAGCCATACTAAAGACCTGGTCGTCTTTTGACATACTTTTCCCACGCTAGAAACAGATTAATTTTAGCAAAAAAATTCTAAAGTCAGTAGCCATGGTTTATCCATACTGAAGACCTGGTCGTCTTTTGCCAGACTTTTCCCACGCTAGAAACAGATTAATTTTGGCAAACAAATTCTAAAGTCAGTAGCCATGGTTTAGCCATACTAAAGACCTGGTCGTCTTTTGACATACTTTTCCCACGCTAGAAACAGATTAACTTTAGCCAAAAAATTCTAAAGTCAGTAGCCATGGTTTAGCCATACTAAAGACCTGGTCGTCTGTTGCCAGACTTTTCCCACGCTAGACACGCTTTAGCAAAAAAATTCTAAAGTCAGTAGCCATAGTTTAGCTAAACTGAAGACCTGCTCATCTTTTGTCAAATTTTTCCCAAGTTAGAAACCGATTAACTTTAACAAAAAAATTCTAAAGCCATGGTTTAGCCATACTAAAGACCTGGTCGTCTTTTGCCAGACTTTTCCCACGCTAGAAACAGATTAATTTTGGCAAACAAATTCTAAAGTCAGTAGCCATGGTTTAGCCATACTAAAGACCTGCTCATCTTTTGTCAAATTTTTCGCAAGTTAGAAACCGATTAACTTTAACAAAAAAATTCTAAAGCCATAGTTTAGCCATACTAAAGACCTGGTCGTCTTTTGCCAGACTTTTCCCACGCTAGAAACAGATTAATTTTGGCAATCAAATTCTAAAGTCAGTAGCCATGGTTTAGCTATACTAAAAACCTGGTCGTCTTTTGCCTGACTTTTCCCACGCTAGAAACAGATTAATTTTAGCAATAAAATTCTAAAGTCAGTAGCCATGGTTTAGCCATACTAAAGACCTGGTCGTCTTTTGCCAGACTTTTCCCACGCTAGACACAGATTAATTTTAGCAAAAAAATTCTAAAGTAAGTAGCCCTGGTTTAGCTATACTTAAGACCTGGTCGTCTTTTGCCAGACTTTTCCCACGCTAGAGACAAATTGATTTTAACGAAAAAATTCTAAAGTCAGTAGCCATGGTTTAACCATACTAAAGACCTGGTCGTCTTTTGCCAGACTTTTCCCACGCTAGAGACATATTAATTTTAGCAAAAAAATTCTAAAGTCAGTAGCCATAGTTTAGCTAAACTGAAGACCTGCTCATCTTTTGTCAAATTTTTCCCAAGTTAGAAACCGATTAACTTTAACAAAAAAATTCTAAAGTCAGTAGCCATGGTTTAGCCATACTAAAGACCTGGTCGTCTTTTGCCAGACTTTTCCCACGCTAGAGACAGATTTATTTCAGCAAAAAAATTCTAAAGACAGTAGCCATAGTTTAGCCATACTAAAGACCTGGTCGTCTTTTGCCAGTCTTATCCCACGCTAGAGACAGTTTTATTTTAGCAAAAAAATTCTAAAGTCAGTAGCCTTGGTTTAGCCATACTAAAGACCTGTTTTTTTTTTTGCCAGACTTTTCCCACGATAGAGACAAATTAATTTTAGCAAAGAAATTCTAATGTCAGTGGCCATGGTTCAGCCATACTAAAGACCTGGTCCTTTATTGCCAGACTTTTCCCACGCTAGAGACAAATTGATTTTAACAAAAAAATTCTGAAGACAGTAGCCATGGTTTAGCCATACTAAAGACCTGATCATCTTTTGTCAGACTTTTTCCAAGCTAGAAACAGAATAAATTTAGCAAAAAAATTCTAAAGTCAATAGTTATGGTTTAGCCATACTAAAGACCTGGTCGTCTTTTGCCAGACTTTTCCCACGCTAGAAACAGATTAATTTTGGCAAACAAATTCTAAAGTCAGTAACCATGGTTTAGCCATACTAAAGACCTGGTCGTCTTTTGACATACTTTTCCCACGCTAGAAACAGATTAATTTTAGCAAAAAAATTCTAAAGTCAGTAGCCATGGTTTATCCATACTGAAGACCTGGTCGTCTTTTGCCAGACTTTTCCCACGCTAGAAACAGATTAATTTAAGCAAAAAAAATCTAAAGTCAGTAGCCTTGGTTTAGCCATACTAAAGACCTGGTCATCTTTTGTCAGACTTTTTCCAAGCTAGAAACAGAATAAATTTAGCAAAAAAATTCTAAAGTCAATAGCCATGAATTAGCCATACTAAAGACCTGGTCATCCTTTGTCAGACTTTTCCCAAGCTAGAAACAGATTAACTTTAGCAAAAAAATTCTAAAGTCAGTAGCCATGAATTAGCCATACTAAAGACCTGGTCGTCTGTTGCCAGACTTTTCCCACGCTAGACACAGATTAATTTTAGCAAAAAAATTTTAAAGTAAGTAGCCATGGTTTAGCTATACTAAAGACCTGGTCCTCTTTTGCCAGACTTTTCCCACGCTAGAGACAAATTGATTTTAACAAAAACATTCTAAAAACAGTAGCCATGGTTTAGCCATACTAAAGACCTGGTCGTCTTTTGTCAGACTTTTCCCATGCTAGAAACAGATTAATTTTAGCAAAAAAATTCTAAAGTCAGTAGCCATGATTTAGCCATACTAAAGACCTAGTCGTCTTTTGCCAGACTTTTCTTACGCTAGAGACAAATTGTTTTTAACAAAAAAATTTTAAAGTCAGTAGCCATGGTTTTGCTATACTAAAGACCTGCTCATCTTTTGTCAGATTTTTCGCAAGTTAGAAACCGATTAACTTTAGCAAAAAAATTCTAAAGTTAGTAGCCATGGTTTAGCCATACTAAAGACCTGGTCGTCTTTTGCCAGACTTTTCCCACGCTAGAGACAGATTAATTTCAGCAAAAATATTTAAAAGTTAGTAGCCATAATTTAGTTATACTTAAGACCTTGATGTCTTTTGACAGACCTTTCCTTGCTAGTAACTGACTATTTTTAATTAAAAAAAATTTTTAACTTAGTAGCAATGGTTTGGCCATACTATTAACCATTTCGTCTATTGCCAGCCTTATGCCATGCTAGAAACAGATTAATTTTAGCAAAACATTCTAAAAACAGTAGCCATGGTTTAGCCATACTAAAAACCTGGTCGTCTTTTGCCAGACTTTTCCCACGCTAGAGACAAATTAATTTGAGCAAAAAAATTCTAAAGTCAGTAGCCATGGTTTAGCTATACTGAAGACCTGCTCATCTTTTGTCAGATTTTTCCCAAGTTAGAAACCGATTAACTTTAGCGAAAAAATTCTAAAGTCAGTAGCCATGGTTTAGTCATACTAAAGACCTGGTCGTCTTTTGCCAGACTTTTCCCACGCTAGAAACAGATTAATTTTGGCAAACAAATTCTAAAGTCTGTAGCCATGGTTTAGCCATACTAAAGACCTGGTCGTCTTTTGACATACTTTTCCCACGCTAGAAACAGATTAATTTTAGAAAAAAAATTCTAAAGTCAGTAGCCATGGTTTATCCATACTGAAGACCTGGTCGTCTTTTGCCAGACTTTTCCCACGCTAGAAACAGATTAATTTAAGCAAAAAAAATCTAAAGTCAGTAGCCTTGGTTTAGCCATACTAAAGACCTGGTCATCTTTTGTCAGACTTTTTCCAAGCTAGAAACAGAATAACTTTAGCAAAAAAATTCTAGAGTCAGTAGCCATGAATTAGCCATACTAAAGACCTGGTCATCTTTTGTCAGACTTTTCCCAAGCTAGAAACAGATTAACTTTAGCAAAAAAATTCTAAAGTCAGTAGCCATGAATTAGCCATACTAAAGACCTGGTCGTCTGTTGCCAGACTTTTCCCACGCTAGACACAGATTAATTTTAGCAAAAAAATTTTAAAGTAAGTTGCCATGGTTTAGCTATACTAAAGACCTGGTCCTCTTTTGCCAGACTTTTCCCACGCTAGAGACAAATTGATTTTAACAAATAAATTCTAAAGTCAGTAGCCATGGTTTAGCCATACTAAAGACTTGGTTATCTTTTGTCAGACTTTTCCCATGCTAGAAACAGATTAATTTTAGCAAAAAAATTCTAAAGTCAGTAGCCATGATTTAGCCATACTAAAGACCTAGTCGTCTTTTGCCAGACTTTTCTTACGCTAGAGACAAATTGTTTTTAACAAAAAAATTTTAAAGTCAGTAGCCATGGTTTTGCTATACTAAAGACCTGCTCATCTTTTGTCAGATTTTTCGCAAGTTAGAAACCGATGAACTTTAGCAAAAAAATTCTAAAGTTAGTAGCCATGGTTTAGCCATACTAAAGACCTGGTCGTCTTTTGCCAGACTTTTCCCACGCTAGAGACAGATTAATTTCAGCAAAAATATTTAAAAGTTAGTAGCCATAATTTAGTTATACTTAAGACCTTGATGTCTTTTGACAGACCTTTCCTTGCTAGTAACTGACTATTTTTAATTAAAAAAAATTCTTAAGTTAGTAGCAATGGTTTGGCCATACTATTAACCATTTCGTCTATTGCCAGCCTTATGCCATGCTAGAAACAGATTAATTTTAGCAAAACATTCTAAAAACAGTAGCCATGGTTTAGCCATACTAAATACCTGGTCATCTCTTGCCAGACTTTTCCCAGATTAATGTTAGCAAAATTATTCTAAAGTCAGTAGACAGTGTTTGGCCATACTATTGACATTTTAGTCTTTTGCCAAACTTTTACCACGCTAAAAACAGATTAATTTTAGCAAAACAATTATAAAGTCAGTAGCCATGGTTTATCCATACTAAAGACCTGGTCGTCTTTTGCCAGACTTTTCCTACGCTAGAGACAAATTAATTTTAGCAAAAAAATTCTAAAGTCAGTAGCTTTGGTTTATCCATACTAAATACCTGGTCATCTTTTGCCAGACTTTTCCCACGCTAGACACAGATTAATTTAAGCAAAAAAATTTTAAAGTAAGTAGCCATGGTTTAGCTATACTAAAGACCTGGTCCTTTATTGCCAGACTTTTCCCACGCTAGAGACAAATTGATTTTAACAAAAAAATTCTAAAGTCAGTAGCCATGGTTTAGCCATACTAAAGACCTGGTCATCTTTTGTCAGACTTTTCCCAAGCTAGAAACAGATTAACTTTAGCAAAAAAATTCTAAAGTCAGTAGCCATGGATTAGCTATACTAAAGACCTTGTCGTCTTTTGCCAGACTTTTCCACGCTAGACACAGATTAATTTTAGCAAAAAAATTTTAAAGTAAGTAGCCATGGTTTAGCTATACTAAAGACCTGGTCCTTTATTGCCAGACTTTTCCGACGCTAGAGACAAATTGATTTTAACAAAAAAATTCTAAAGTCAGTAGCCATGGTTTAGCCATACTAAAGACCTGGTCATCTTTTGTCAGACTTTTTCCAAGCTAGAAACAGAATAACTTTAGCAAAAAAATTCTAAAGTCAGTAGCCATGGGTTAGCAATACTAAAAACCTGGTCGTCTTTTGCCAGACTTTTCCTACGCTAGAAACAGATTAACTTTAGCAAAAAAATTCTAAAGTCAGTAGCCATGAATTAGCCATACTAAAGACCTGGTCGTCTGTTGCCAGACTTTTCCCACGCTAGAGACAAATTGATTTTAACAAATAAATTCTAAAGTCAGTAGCCATGGTTTAGCCATACTAAAGACTTGGTTATCTTTTGTCAGACTTTTCCCATGCTAGAAACAGATTAATTTTAGCAAAAAAATTCTAAAGTCAGTAGCCATGATTTAGCCATACTAAAGACCTAGTCGTCTTTTGCCAGACTTTTCTTACGCTAGAGACAAATTGTTTTTAACAAAAAAATTTTAAAGTCAGTAGCCATGGTTTTGCTATACTAAAGACCTGCTCATCTTTTGTCAGATTTTTCGCAAGTTAGAAACCGATTAACTTTAGCAAAAAAATTCTAAAGTTAGTAGCCATGGTTTAGCCATACTAAAGACCTGGTCGTCTTTTGCCAGACTTTTCCCACGCTAGAGACAGATTAATTTCAGCAAAAATATTTAAAAGTTAGTAGCCATAATTTAGTTATAGTTAGGACCTTGATGTCTTTTGACAGACCTTTCCTTGCTAGTAACTGACTATTTTTAATTAAAAAAAATTTTTAAGTTAGTAGCAATGGTTTGGCCATACTATTAACCATTTCGTCTATTGCCAGCCTTATGCCATGCTAGAAACAGATTAATTTTAGCAAAATATTCTAAAAACAGTAGCCATGGTTTAGCCATACTAAAAACCTGGTCGTCTTTTGCCAGACTTTTCCCACGCTAGAGACAAATTAATTTTAGCAAAAAAATTCTAAAGTCAGTAGCCATGGTTTATCCATACTAAAGACCTAGTCGTCTTTTGCCAGACTTTTTTCACGCTAGAAACAGATTAATTTTAGCAAAAAAAATCTAAAGACAGTAACCGTAGTTTAGTCATACTAAAGACCTGACGTCTTTTGCTAGACTTTTCCCACGCTAGAGACAGAATATTTCAGCAAAAAAATTCTAAAGTCAGTAGCGATGGTTTAGCCATACTAAAGACCTTGATGTCTTTTGACAGACCTTTCCTTGCAAGTAACTGACTATTTTTAATTAAAAAAAATTTGTAAGTTAGTAGCAATGGTTCGGCCATACTATTAACTATTTCGTCTATTGCCAGACTAATGCCACGCTAGAAACAGATTTATTTTAGCAAAAACATTCTAAAGTCAGTAGCCATGGTTTAGCCATACTAAAGACCTGGTCATCCTTTGTCGGACATTTTCCAAGCTAGAAACAGATTAACTTTAGCAAAAAAAGTATAAAGCCAGTAGCCATGGTTTAGCCATACTAAAGACTTGGTCGTCTTTTGCCAGACTTTTCCCACGCTAGAAACTGATTAATTTTAACATAAAAATTCTAAAGTCAGTAGCCATGGTTTAGCCATATTAAAGACCTGGTCGTCTTTTGCCATACTTTTCCCACGCTAGAGACAAATTGATTTTAACAAAAAAATTCTAAAGTCAGTAGCCATGGTTTAGCTATTCTAAAGACCTGGTCATCTTTTGTCAGACTTTTCTATAGCAAGAAACAGATTAACTTTAGCAAAAAAATTCTAAATTCGGTAGCCATGGTTTAGCCATACTAAAGATCTGGTCGTATTTTGCCAGACTTTTCCCACGCTAGAAACAGATTAACTTTAGCAAAAAAATTCTAAAGTCAGTAGCCATGGTTTAGCCATACTACAGACCTGATCGTCCTTTGCCAGACTTTTCCCACGCTAGAGACAGATTAATTTCAGCAAATATATTTAAAAGTCAGTAGCCATGGTTTAGCCATACTAAAGACCTTGATGTCTTTTGACAGACCTTTCCTTGCAAGTAACTGACTATTTTTAATTAAAAAAAATTTTTAAGTTAGTAGCAATGGTTCGGCCATACTATAAACTATTTTGTCTATTGCCAGACTAATGCCACGCTAGAAACAGATTTATTTTAGCAAAAACATTCTAAAGTCAGTAGCCATGGTTTAGCCATACTAAAGACCTGGTCATCCTTTGTCGGACATTTTCCAAGCTAGAAACAGATTAACTTTAGCAAAAAAATTCTAAAGTCAGTAGCCATGGTTTAGTCATACTAAATACCTGGTCATCTTTTGCCAGACTTTTCCTACGCTAGAAACAGATTAATGTTAGCAAAATTATTCTAAAGTCAGTAGACAGTGTTTGGCCATACTATTGACATTTTAGTCTTTTGCCAAACTTTTACCACGCTAAAAACAGATTAATTTTAGCAAAACAATTATAAAGTCAGCAGCCATGGTTTAGCCATACTAAAGACCTGGTCATCCTTTGTCGGACATTTTCCAAGATAGAAACAGATTAACTTTAGCAAAAAAATTCTAAAGTCAGTAGCCATGGTTTAGCCATACTAAATACCTGGTTATCTTTTGCCAGACTTTTCCCACGCTAGAGACAAATTAATTTTAGCAAAAAAATTCTAAAGTCAGTAGCCATGGTTTAGCCATACTAAAGACCTGGTCATCTTTTGTCAGACTTTTCCCAAGCTAGAAACAGATTAATTTTAGCAAAAAAATTTTAAAGTAAGTAGCCATGGTTTAGCTATACTAAAGACCTGGTCCTTTATTGCCAGACTTTTCCGACGCTAGAGACAAATTGATTTTAACAAAAAAATTCTAAAGTCAGTAGCCATGGGTTAGCAATACTAAAAACCTGGTCGTCTTTTGCCAGACTTTTCCCACGCTGGAAACAGATTAATTTTAGCAAAAAAATTCTAAAGTCAGTAGCCATGGTTTAGCCATACTAAAGACCTGGTCGTCTTTTGGCAGACTTTTCCCACGCTAGAGACAAATTGATTTTAACGAAAAAATTCTAAAGTCAGTAGCTATGGATTAGCCATACTAAAGACCTTGTCGTCTTTTGCCAGACTTTTCCCACGCTAGACACAGATTAATTTTAGCAAAAAAATTATAAAGTCAGCAGCCATGGTTTAGCCATACTAAAGACCTGGTCGTCTTTTGCCATACTTTTCCCACGCTAGAGACAAATTAATTTTAGCAAAAAAATTCTAAAGTCAGTAGCCATGGTTTAGCCATACTAAATACCTGGACATCTTTTGCCAGACTTTTCCCAGATTAGTGTTAGCAAAATTATTCTAAAGTCAGTAGACAGTGTTTGGCCATACTATTGACATTTTAGTCTTTTGCCAAACTTTTACCACGCTAAAAACAGATTAATTTTAGCAAAACAATTATAAAGTCAGTAGCCTTGGTTTATCCATACTAAATACCTGGTCATCTTTTGCCAGACTTTTCCCACGCTAGAAACAGATTAATTTTAGCAAAAAAATTCTAAAGACTGTAGCCATGGTTTAGCCATACTAAAGACCTTGTCGTCTTTTGACAGACCTTTCTTTGCTAATAACTGACTATTTTTAATCAAAAAAAATTCTTTAGTCAGTAGCAATGGTTCGGCCATACTATTGACCATTTCGTCTATTGCCAGACTTATGCCACGCTAGAAACAAATTAATTTTAGGAAAAAAATTCTAAAGTCAGTAGCCATGGTTTATCCATACTGAAGACCTGGTCGTCTTTTGCCAGACTTTTTTTAAGCTAGAAACAGATTAACTTTAGCAAATAAATTCTAAAGTCAGTAGCCATGGTTTAGCCATACTAAAGACCTGGTCGTCTTTTGCCAGACTTTTCCCACGCTAGAAACAGATTAATTTAAGCAAAAAAAATCTAAAGTCAGTAGCCATGGTTTATCAATACTAAAGACCTGGTCGTCTTTTGCCAGACTTTTCCTACGCTAGAGACAAATTAATTTTAGCAAAAAAATTCTAAAGTCAGTAGCCTTGGTTTATCCATACTAAATACCTGGTCATCTTTTGCCAGACTTTTCCCACGCTAGACACAGATTAATTTTAGCAAAAAAATTGTAAAGTAAGTAGTCATGGTTTAGCTATACTAAAGACCTGGTCCTTTATTGCCAGACTTTTCCCACGCT
This sequence comes from Ganaspis brasiliensis, assembly GCA_037103525.1. Lineage (NCBI taxonomy): Eukaryota > Metazoa > Arthropoda > Insecta > Hymenoptera > Figitidae > Ganaspis > Ganaspis brasiliensis. The sequence continues at coordinate 3,098,069 of JAZKLR010000237.1, forward strand.
AGAGACAAATTGATTTTAACAAAAAAATTCTAAAGTCAGTAGCCTTGGTTTAGCCATACTAAAGACCTTGTCGTCTTTTGCCAGACTTTTCCCACGTTAGACACAGATTAATTTTATCAAAAAAATTTTAAAGTAAGTAGCCATGGTTTAGCTATACTAAAGACCTGGTCCTTTCTTGCCAGACTTTTCCCACGCTAGAGACAAATTGATTTTAACAAAAAAATTCTAAAGTCAGTAGCCATGGTTTAGCCATACTAAAGACCTGGTCATCTTTTGTCAGACTTTTTCCAAGCTAGAAACAGAATAACTTTAGCAAAAAAATTCTAAAGTCAGTAGCCATGGGTTAGCAATACTAAAAACCTGGTCGTCTTTTGCCAGACTTTTCCCACGCTAGAAACAGATTAATTTTAGCAAAAAAATTCTAAAGTCAGTAGCCATGGTTTAGCCATACTAAAGACGTGGTCATCTTTTGTCAGACTTTTCCCAAGCTAGAAACAGATTAACTTTAGCAAAAAAATTCTAAAGTCAGTAGCCATGGATTAGCCATACTAAAGACCTTGTCGTCTTTTGCCAGACTTTTCCCACGTTAGACACAGATTAATTTTATCAAAAAAATTTTAAAGTAAGTAGCCATGGTTTAGCTATACTAAAGACCTGGTCCTTTCTTGCCACACTTTTCCGACGCTAGAGACAAATTGATTTTAACAAAAAAATTCTAAAGTCAGTAGCCATGGTTTAGCCATACTAAAGACCTGGTCGTCTTTTGCCAGACTTTTCCCACGCTAGAGACAAATTAATTTTAGCAAAAAAATTCTAAAGTCAGTAGCCATGGTTTAGCCATACTAAATACCTGGTCATCTTTTGCTAGACTTTTCCCAGATTAGTATTAGCAAAATTATTCTAAAGTCAGTAGACAGTGTTTGGCCATACTATTGACATTTTAGTCTTTTGCCAAACTTTTACTACGCTTAAAACAGATTAATTTAGCAAAACAATTATAAAGTCAGTAGCCTTGGTTTATCCATACTAAATACCTGGTCATGTTTTGCCAGACTTTTCCCACGCTAGAAACAGATTAATTTTAGCAAAAAAATTCTAAAGACTGTAGCCATGGTTTAGCCATACTAAAGACCTTGTCGTCTTTTGACAGACCTTTCTTTGCTAATAACTGACTATTTTTAATCAAAAAAAATTCTTTAGTCAGTAGCAATGGTTCGGCCATACTATTGACCATTTCGTCTATTGCCAGACTTATGCCACGCTAGAAACAAATTAATTTTAGGAAAAAAATTCTAAAGTCAGTAGCCATGGTTTATCCATACTGAAGACCTGGTCGTCTTTTGCCAGACTTTTTTTAAGCTAGAAACAGATTAACTTTAGCAAATAAATTCTAAAGTCAGTAGCCATGGTTTAGCCATACTAAAGACCTGGTCGTCTTTTGCCAGACTTTTCCCACGCTAGAAACAGATTAATTTAAGCAAAAAAAATCTAAAGTCAGTAGCCATGGTTTATCAATACTAAAGACCTGGTCGTCTTTTGCCAGACTTTTCCTACGCTAGAGACAAATTAATTTTAGCAAAAAAATTCTAAAGTCAGTAGCCTTGGTTTATCCATACTAAATACCTGGTCAACTTTTGCCAGACTTTTCCCACGCTAGACACAGATTAATTTTAGCAAAAAAATTTTAAAGTAAGTAGTCATGGTTTAGCTATACTAAAGACCTGGTCCTTTATTGCCAGACTTTTCCCACGCTAGAGACAAATTGATTTTAACAAAAAAATTCTAAAGTCAGTAGCCTTGGTTTAGCCATACTAAAGACGTGGTCATCTTTTGTCAGACTTTTCCCAAGCTAGAAACAGATTAACTTTAGCAAAAAAATTCTAAAGTCAGTAGCCATGGATTAGCCATACTAAAGACCTTGTCGTCTTTTGCCAGACTTTTCCCACGTTAGACGCAGATTAATTTTATCAAAAAAATTTTAAAGTAAGTAGCCATGGTTTAGCTATACTAAAGACCTGGTCCTTTCTTGCCAGACTTTTCCCACGCTAGAGACAAATTGATTTTAACAAAAAAATTCTAAAGTCAGTAGCCATGGTTTAGCCATACTAAAGACCTGGTCATCTTTTGTCAGACTTTTTCCAAGCTAGAAACAGAATAACTTTAGCAAAAAAATTCTAAAGTCAGTAGCCATGGGTTAGCAATACTAAAAACCTGGTCGTCTTTTGCCAGACTTTTCCCACGCTAGAAACAGATTAATTTTAGCAAAAAAATTCTAAAGTCAGTAGCCATGGTTTAGCCATACTAAAGACCTGCTCATCTTTTGTCAAATTTTTCCCAAGTTAGAAACCGATTAACTTTAACAAAAAAATTCTAAATTCGGTAGCCATGGTTTAGCCATACTAAAGATCTGGTCGTATTTTGCCAGACTTTTCCCACGCTAGAAACAGATTAATTTTGGCAAACAAATTCTAAAGTCATTAGCCATGGTTTAGCTATACTAAAGACCTGGTCCTTTATTGCCAGACTTTTCCCACGCTAGAGACAAATTGATTTTAACAAAAAAATTCTAAAGTCAGTAGCCATGGTTTAGCCATACTAAAGACCTGGTCATCTTTTGTCAGACTTTTTCCAAGCTAGAAACAGAATAACTTTAGCAAAAAAATTCTAAAGTCAGTAGCCATGGGTTAGCAATACTAAAAACCTGGTCGTCTTTTGCCAGACTTTTCCCACGCTAGAAACAGATTAATTTTAGCAAAAAAATTCTAAGGTCAGTAGCCATGGTTTAGCCATACTAAAGACCTGCTCATCTTTTGTCAAATTTTTCCCAAGTTAGAAACCGATTAACTTTAACAAAAAAATTCTAAAGCCATAGTTTAGCCATACTAAAGACCTGGTCGTCTTTTGCCAGACTTTTCCCACGCTAGAAACAGATTAATTTTGGCAAACAAATTCTAAAGTCATTAGCCATGGTTTAGCTATACTAAAGACCTGGTCCTTTATTGCCAGACTTTTCCCACGCTAGAGACAAATTGATTTTAACAAAAAAATTCTAAAGTCAGTAGCCATGGTTTAGCCATACTAAAGACCTGGTCATCTTTTGTCAGACTTTTTCCAAGCTAGAAACAGATTAATTTTAGCAATAAAATTCTAAAGTCAGTAGCCATGGTTTAGCCATACTAAAGACCTGGTCGTCTTTTGCCAGACTTTTCCCACGCTAGACACAGATTAATTTTAGCAAAAAAATTTTAAAGTAAGTAGCCCTGGTTTAGCTATACTTAAGACCTGGTCGTCTTTTGCCAGACTTTTCCCACGCTAGAGACAAATTGATTTTAACGAAAAAATTCTAAAGTCAGTAGCCATAGTTTAGCTAAACTGAAGACCTGCTCATCTTTTGTCAAATTTTTCCCAAGTTAGAAACCGATTAACTTTAACAAAAAAATTCTAAAGTCAGTAGCCATGGTTTAGCCATACTAAAGACCTGGTCGTCTTTTGCCAGACTTTTCCCACGCTAGAGACAGATTTATTTCAGCAAAAAAATTCTAAAGACAGTAGCCATAGTTTAGCCATACTAAAGACCTGGTCGTCTTTTGCCAGTCTTATCCCACGCTAGAGACAGTTTTATTTTAGCAAAAAAATTCTAAAGTCAGTAGCCTTGGTTTAGCCATACTAAAGACCTGTTTTTTTTTTGCCAGACTTTTCCCACGATAGAGACAAATTAATTTTAGCAAAGAAATTCTAATGTCAGTGGCCATGGTTCAGCCATACTAAAGACCTGGTCCTTTATTGCCAGACTTTTCCCACGCTAGAGACAAATTGATTTTAACAAAAAAATTCTGAAGACAGTAGCCATGGTTTAGCCATACTAAAGACCTGGTCATCTTTTGTCAGACTTTTTCAAAGCTAGAAACAGAATAAATTTAGCAAAAAAATTCTAAAGTCAATAGCCATGGTTTAGCCATACTAAAGACCTGGTCGTCTTTTGCCAGACTTTTCCCACGCTAGAAACATATTAATTTTGGCAAACAAATTCTAAAGTCAGTAGCCATGGTTTAGCCATACTAAAGACCTGGTCGTCTTTTGACATACTTTTCCCACGCTAGAAACAGATTAATTTTAGCAAAAAAATTCTAAAGTCAGTAGCCATGGTTTATCCATACTGAAGACCTGGTCGTCTTTTGCCAGACTTTTTCCACGCTAGAAACAGATTAATTTAAGCAAAAAAAATCTAAAGTCAGCAGCCTTGGTTTAGCCATACTAAAGACCTGGTCATCTTTTGTCAGACTTTTTCCAAGCTAGAAACAGAATAACTTTAGCAAAAAAATTCTAAAATCAGTAGCCATGAATTAGCCATACTAAAGACCTGGTCATCCTTTGTCAGACTTTTCCCAAGCTAGAAACAGATTAACTTTAGCAAAAAAATTCTAAAGTCAGTAGCCATGAATTAGCCATACTAAAGACCTGGTCGTCTGTTGCCAGACTTTTCCCACGCTAGACACAGATTAATTTTAGCTAAAAAATTTTAAAGTAAGTAGCCATGGTTTAGCTATACTAAAGACCTGGTCCTCTTTTGCCAGACTTTTCCCACGCTAGAGACAAATTGATTTTAACAAAAACATTCTAAAAACAGTAGCCATGGTTTAGCCATACTAAAGACCTGGTCGTCTTTTGTCAGACTTTTCCCATGCTAGAAACAGATTAATTTTAGCAAAAAAATTCTAAAGTCAGTAGCGATGGTTTAGCCATACTAAAGACCTAGTCGTCTTTTGCCAGATATTTTGCAAGTTAGAAACCGATTAACTTTAGCAAAAAAATTCTAAAGTCAGTAGCCATGGGTTATCAATATAAAAAACCTGGTCGTCTTTTGCCAGACTTTTCCCACGCTAGAAACAGATTAATTTTAGCAAAAAAAATCTAAAGTCAGTAGCCATGGTTTAGCCATACTAAAGACCTCGTCGTCTTTTGTTAGACTTTTTTCACGCTAGCAACAGATTTATTTTAGCAATAAAAATCTAAAGACAGTAACCGTGGTATAATCATCCTAAAGGCCTGACGTCTTTTGCCAAACTTTTCCCACGCTAGAGACAGATTTATTTTAGCAGAAAATTCTAAAGACAGTAGCCATGGTTTAGCCATACTAAAGACCTGGTCGTCTTTTGCCAGTCTTATCCCACGCTAGAGACAGTTTTATTTTAGCAAAAAAATTCTAAAGTCAGTAGCCTTGGTTTAGCCATACTAAAGACCTGTTTGTCTTTTGCCAGACTTTTCCCACGATAGAGAGAAATTAATTTTCGCAAAGAAATTCTAATGTCAGTGGCCATAGTTCAGCCATACTAAAGACCTGGTCCTTTATTGCCAGACTTTTCCCACGCTAGAGACAAATTGATTTTAACAAAAAAATTCTAAAGTCAGTAGCCATGGTTTAGCCATACTAAAGACCTGGTCGTCTTTTGCCAGACTTTTCCCACGCTAGACACAGATTAATATTAGCAAAAAAATTTTAAAGTAAGTAGCCCTGGTTTAACTATACTTAAGACCTGGGCTTCTTTTGCCAGACTTTTCCCACGCTAGAGACAAATTGATTTTAACGAAAAAATTCTAAAGTCAGTAGCCATGGTTTAACCATACTAAAGACCTGGTCGTCTTTTGCCAGACTTATCCCACGCTAGAAACCGATTAATTTTAGCAAAAAATATCTAAAGTCAGTAGCCATGGTTTAGCCATACTAAAGACCTCGTCGTCTTTTGTTAGACTTTTTTCACGCTAGCAACAGATTTATTTTAGCAATAAAAATCTAAAGACAGTAACCGTGGTATAGTCATCCTAAAGGCCTGACGTCTTATGCCAAACTTTTCCCACGCTAGAGACAGATTTATTTCAGCAAAAAAATTCTAAAGACAGTAGCCATGGTTTAGCCATACTAAAGACCTGGTCGTCTTTTGCCAGTCTTATCCCACGCTAGAGACAGTTTTATTTTAGCAAAAAAATTCTAAAGTCAGTAGCCTTGGATTAGCCATACTAAAGACCTGGTCGTCTTTTGCCAGACTTTTCCCACGCTAGAGAGAAATTAATTTTAGCAACAAAATTCTAAAGTCAGTAGCCATGGTTTAGCTATACTAAAGACCTGCTCATCTTTTGTCAGATATTTTGCAAGTTAGAAACCGATTAACTTTAGCAAAAAAATTCTAAAGTCAGTAGCCATGGGTTATCAATATTAAAAACCTGGTCGTCTTTTGCCAGACTTTTCCCACGCTAGAAACAGATTAATTTTAGCAAAAAAATTCTACAGTCAGTAGCCATGGTTTAGCCATTCTAAAGACCTGGTCGTCTTTTGCCAGCCTTTTTCCACGCTAGACACAGATTAATTTTAGCAAAAAAATTTTAAAGTAAGTAGCCCTGGTTTAGCTATACTTAAGACCTGGTCGTCTTTTGCCAGACTTTTCCCACCCTAGAGACAAATTGATTTTAACGAAAAAATTCTAAAGTCAGTAGCCATGGTTTAACCATACTAAAGACCTGGTCGTCTTTTGCCAGACTTTTCCCACGCTAAAAACCGATTAATTTTAGCAAAAAAAATCTAAAGTCAGTAGCCATGGTTTAGCCATACTAAAGACCTCGTCGTCTTTTGTTAGACTTTTTTCACGCTAGCAACAGATTTATTTTATCAATAAAAATCTAAAGACAGTAACCGTGGTATAATCATCCTAAAGGCCTGACGTCTTTTGCCAAACTTTTCCCACGCTAGAGACAGATTTATTTCAGCAAAAAAATTCTAAAGACAGTAGCCATGGTTTAGCCATACTAAAGACCTGGTCGTCTTTTGCCAGTCATATCCCACGCTAGAGACAGTTTTATTTTAGCAAAAAAATTCTAAAGTCAGTAGCCTTGGTTTAGCCATACTAAAGACCTGTTTGTCTTTTGCCAGACTTTTCCCACGATAGAGACAAATTAATTTTAGCAAAGAAATTCTAATGTCAGTAGCCATGGTATAGCCATACTAAAGACCTGGTCATCTTTTGTCATACTTTTCCCTAGCTAGAAACAGATTAACTTTAGAAAAAAATTCTAAAGTCAGTAGCTATGGATTAGCCATACTAAAGACCTTGTCGTCTTTTGCCAGACTTTTCCCACGCTAGAAACAGATTAATTTTGGCAAACAAATTCTAAAGTCAGTAGCCATGGTATAGCCATACTAAAGACCTGGTCATCTTTTGTCATACTTTTCCCTAGCTAGAAACAGATTAATTTTGGCAAACAAATTCTAAAGTCAGTAGCCATGGTATAGCCATACTAAAGACCTGGTCATCTTTTGTCATACTTTTCCCTAGCTAGAAACAGATTAACTTTAGAAAAAAATTCTAAAGTCAGTAGCTATGGATTAGCCATACTAAAGACCTTGTCGTCTTTTGCCAGACTTTTCCCACGCTAGACACAGATTAATTTTAGCAAAAAAATTTTAAAGTAAGTAGCCATGGTTTAGCCATACTAAAGACCTGGTCATCTTTTGTCAGACTTTTTCCAAGCTAGAAACAGAATAACTTTAGCAAAAAAATTCTAAAGTCAGTTGCCATGGGTTAGCAATACTAAAAACCTAGTCGTCTTTTGCCAGACTCTTCCCACGCTAGAAACAGATTAATTTTAGCAAAAAAAATCTAAAGTCAGTAGCCATGGTTTAGCCATACTAAAGACCTCGTCGTCTTTTGTTAGACTTTTTTTACGCTAGCAACAGATTTATTTTAGCAATAAAAATCTAAGGACAGTAACCGTGGTATAGTCATCCTAAAGGCCTGACGTCTTTTGCCAAACTTTTCCCACGCTAGAGACAGATTTATTTCAGCAACATAATTCTAAAGACAGTAGCCATGGTTTAGCCATACCAAAGACCTGGTCGTCTTTTGCCAGTCTTATCCCACGCTAGAGACAGTTTTATTTTAACAAAAAAATTCTAAAGTCAGTAGCCATGGTTTAACCATAATAAAGACCTGGTCGTCTTTTGCCAGACTTTTCTTACGCTAGGGACAAATTGTTTTTAACAAAAAAATTTTAAAGTCAGTAGCCATGGTTTTGCTATACTAAAGACCTGCTCATCTTTTGTCAGATTTTTCGCAAGTTAGAAACCGATTAACTTTAGCAAAAAAATTCTAAAGTTAGTAGCCATGGTTTAGCCATACTAAAGACCTGGTCGTCTTTTGCCAGACTTTTCCCACGCTAGAGACAGATTAATTTCAGCAAAAATATTTAAAAGTCAGTAGCCATGGTTTAGTTATACTAAAGACCTTGATGTCTTTTTACAGACCTTTCCTTGCTAGTAACTGACTATTTTTAATTAAACAAAATTCTTAAGTCAGTAGCAATGCTTTGGCCATACTATTAACCATATCGTCTATTGCCAGCCTTATGCCACGCTGGAAACAGATTAATTTTAGCAAAACATTCTAAAGACAGTAGCCATGGTTTAGCCATACTAAATACCTGGTCATCTTTTGCCAGACTTTTCCCACGCTAGAAACAGATTAATTTTAGCAAAAAAATTTAAAAGTAAGTAGCTATGGTTTAGTTATACTTAAGACTTTGATGTCTTTTGACAGACCTTTCCTTGCTAGTAACTGACTATTTTTAATTAAAAAAAATTCTTAAGTTAGTAGCAATCGTTTGGCCATACTATTAACCATTTCGTCTCTGGCACCCTTATGCCATGCTAGAAACAGATTAATTTTAGCAAAACATTCTAAAGACAGTAGCCATGGTTTAGCCATACTACAGACCTGGTCCTTTATTGCCAGACTTTTCCCACGCTAGAGACAAATTGATTTTAACAAAAAAATTCTAAAGTCAGTAGCCATGGTTTAGCCATACTAAAAACCTGGTCGTCTTTTGCCAGACTTTTCCCACGCTAGAAACAGATTAATTTTAGCAAAAAAATTCTAAAGTCAGTAGCCATGGTTTAGCCATACTAAAGACCTGCTCATCTTTTGTCAAATTTTTCCCAAGTTAGAAACCGATTAACTTTAACAAAAAAATTCTAAAGCCATAGTTTAGCCATACTAAAGACCTTGTCGTCTTTTGCCAGACTTTTCCCACGCTAGAAACAGATTAATTTTGGCAAACAAATTCTAAAGTCAGTAGCCATGGTATAGCCATACTAAAGACCTGGTCATCTTTTGTCATACTTTTCCCTAGCTAGAAACAGATTAATTTTGGCAAACAAATTCTAAAGTCAGTAGCCATGGTATAGCCATACTAAAGACCTGGTCATCTTTTGTCATACTTTTCCCTAGCTAGAAACAGATTAACTTTAGAAAAAAATTCTAAAGTCAGTAGCTATGGATTAGCCATACTAAAGACCTTGTCGTCTTTTGCCAGACTTTTCCCACGCTAGACACAGATTAATTTTAGCAAAAAAATTTTAAAGTAAGTAGCCATGGTTTAGCCATACTAAAGACCTGGTCATCTTTTGTCAGACTTTTTCCAAGCTAGAAACAGAATAACTTTAGCAAAAAAATTCTAAAGTCAGTTGCCATGGGTTAGCAATACTAAAAACCTGGTCGTCTTTTGCCAGACTTTTCCCACGCTAGAAACAGATTAATTTTAGCAAAAAAAATCTAAAGTCAGTAGCCATGGTTTAGCCATACTAAAGACCTCGTCGTCTTTTGTTAGACTTTTTTTACGCTAGCAACAGATTTATTTTAGCAATAAAAATCTAAGGACAGTAACCGTGGTATAGTCATCCTAAAGGCCTGACGTCTTTTGCCAAACTTTTCCCACGCTAGAGACAGATTTATTTCAGCAACATAATTCTAAAGACAGTAGCCATGGTTTAGCCATACCAAAGACCTGGTCGTCTTTTGCCAGTCTTATCCCACGCTAGAGACAGTTTTATTTTAACAAAAAAATTCTAAAGTCAGTAGCCATGGTTTAACCATAATAAAGACCTGGTCGTCTTTTGCCAGACTTTTCTTACGCTAGGGACAAATTGTTTTTAACAAAAAAATTTTAAAGTCAGTAGCCATGGTTTTGCTATACTAAAGACCTGCTCATCTTTTGTCAGATTTTTCGCAAGTTAGAAACCGATTAACTTTAGCAAAAAAATTCTAAAGTTAGTAGCCATGGTTTAGCCATACTAAAGACCTGGTCGTCTTTTGCCAGACTTTTCCCACGCTAGAGACAGATTAATTTCAGCAAAAATATTTAAAAGTCAGTAGCCATGGTTTAGTTATACTAAAGACCTTGATGTCTTTTTACAGACCTTTCCTTGCTAGTAACTGACTATTTTTAATTAAACAAAATTCTTAAGTCAGTAGCAATGCTTTGGCCATACTATTAACCATATCGTCTATTGCCAGCCTTATGCCACGCTGGAAACAGATTAATTTTAGCAAAACATTCTAAAGACAGTAGCCATGGTTTAGCCATACTAAATACCTGGTCATCTTTTGCCAGACTTTTCCCACGCTAGAAACAGATTAATTTTAGCAAAAAAATTTAAAAGTAAGTAGCTATGGTTTAGTTATACTTAAGACTTTGATGTCTTTTGACAGACCTTTCCTTGCTAGTAACTGACTATTTTTAATTAAAAAAAATTCTTAAGTTAGTAGCAATCGTTTGGCCATACTATTAACCATTTCGTCTCTGGCACCCTTATGCCATGCTAGAAACAGATTAATTTTAGCAAAACATTCTAAAGACAGTAGCCATGGTTTAGCCATACTACAGACCTGGTAATCTTTTGTCAAACTTTTCCCAAGCTAGAAACAGATTAACTTTAGCCAAAAAATTCTAAAGTCAGTAGCCATGGTTTAGCCATACTAAAGACCTGGTCGTCTGTTGCCAGACTTTTCCCAAGCTAGACACGCTTTAGCAAAAAAATTCTAAAGTCAGTAGCCATAGTTTAGCTAAACTGAAGACCTGCTCATCTTTTGTCAAATTTTTCCCAAGTTAGAAACCGATTAACTTTAACAAAAAAATTCTAAAGCCATGGTTTAGCCATACTAAAGACCTGGTCGTCTTTTGCCAGACTTTTCCTACGCTAGAGACAAATTAATTTTAGCAAAAAAATTCTAAAGTCAGTAGCTTTGGTTTATCCATACTAAATACCTGGTCATCTTTTGCCAGACTTTTCCCACGCTAGACACAGATTAATTTAAGCAAAAAAATTTTAAAGTAAGTAGCCATGGTTTAGCTATACTAAAGACCTGGTCCTTTATTGCCAGACTTTTCCCACGCTAGAGACAAATTGATTTTAACAAAAAAATTCTAAAGTCAGTAGCCATGGTTTAGCCATACTAAAGACCTGGTCATCTTTTGTCAGACTTTTCCCAAGCTAGAAACAGATTAACTTTAGCAAAAAAATTCTAAAGTCAGTAGCCATGAATTAGCCATACTAAAGACCTGGTCGTCTGTTGCCAGACTTTTCCCACGCTAGACACAGATTAATTTTAGCAAAAAAATTTTAAAGTAAGTAGCCATGGTTTAGCTATACTAAAGACCTGGTCCTCTTTTGCCAGACTTTTCCCACGCTAGAGACAAATTGATTTTAACAAATAAATTCTAAAGTCAGTAGCCATGGTTTAGCCATACTAAAGACTTGGTTATCTTTTGTCAGACTTTTCCCATGCTAGAAACAGATTAATTTTAGCAACAAAATTCTAAAGTCAGTAGCCATGATTTAGCCATACTAAAGACCTAGTCGTCTTTTGCCAGACTTTTCTTACGCTAGAGACAAATTGTTTTTAACAAAAAAATTTTAAAGTCAGTAGCCATGGTTTTGCTATACTAAAGACCTGCTCATCTTTTGTCAGATTTTTCGCAAGTTAGAAACCGATTAACTTTAGCAAAAAAATTCTAAAGTTAGTAGCCATGGTTTAGCCATACTAAAGACCTGGTCGTCTTTTGCCAGACTTTTCCCACGCTAGAGACAGATTAATTTCAGCAAAAATATTTAAAAGTTAGTAGCCATAATTTAGTTATACTTAAGACCTTGATGTCTTTTGACAGACCTTTCCTTGCTAGTAACTGACTATTTTTAATTAAAAAAAATTTTTAAGTTAGTAGCAATGGTTTGGCCATACTATTAACCATTTCGTCTATTGCCAGCCTTATGCCATGCTAGAAACAGATTAATTTTAGCAAAACATTCTAAAAACAGTAGCCATGGTTTAGCCATACTAAAAACCTGGTCGTCTTTTGCCAGACTTTTCCCACGCTAGAGACAAATTAATTTTAACAAAAAAATTCTAAAGTCAGTAGCCATGGTTTAGCTATTCTAAAGACCTGGTCATCTTTTGTCAGACTTTTCTATAGCAAGAAACAGATTAACTTTAGCAAAAAAATTCTAAATTCGGTAGCCATGGTTTAGCCATACTAAAGATCTGGTCGTATTTTGCCAGACTTTTCCCACGCTAGAAACAGATTAACTTTAGCAAAAAAATTCTAAAGTCAGTAGCCATGGTTTAGCCATACTACAGACCTGATCGTCCTTTGCCAGACTTTTCCCACGCTAGAGACAGATGAATTTCAGCAAATATATTTAAAAGTCAGTAGCCATGGTTTAGCCATACTAAAGACCTTGATGTCTTTTGACAGACCTTTCCTTGCAAGTAACTGACTATTTTTAATTAAAAAAAATTTTTAAGTTAGTAGCAATGGTTCGGCCATACTATAAACTATTTCGTCTATTGCCAGACTAATGCCACGCTAGAAACAGATTTATTTTAGCAAAAACATTCTAAAGTCAGTAGCCATGGTTTAGCCATACTAAAGACCTGGTTGTCTTTTGCCAGACTTTTCCCACGCTAAAAACCGATTAATTTTAGCAAAAAAAATCTAAAGTCAGTAGCCATGGTTTAGCCATACTAAAGACCTCGTCGTCTTTTGTTAGACTTTTTTCACGCTAGCAACAGATTTATTTTATCAATAAAAATCTAAAGACAGTAACCGTGGTATAATCATCCTAAAGGCCTGACGTCTTTTGCCAAACTTTTCCCACGCTAGAGACAGATTTATTTCAGCAAAAAAATTCTAAAGACAGTAGCCATGGTTTAGCCATACTAAAGACCTGGTCGTCTTTTGCCAGTCATATCCCACGCTAGAGACAGTTTTATTTTAGCAAAAAAATTCTAAAGTCAGTAGCCTTGGTTTAGCCATATTAAAGACCTGTTTGTCTTTTGCCAGACTTTTCCCACGATAGAGACAAATTAATTTTAGCAAAGAAATTCTAATGTCAGTAGCCATGGTATAGCCATACTAAAGACCTGGTCATCTTTTGTCATACTTTTCCCTAGCTAGAAACAGATTAACTTTAGAAAAAAATTCTAAAGTCAGTAGCTATGGATTAGCCATACTAAAGACCTTGTCGTCTTTTGCCAGACTTTTCCCACGCTAGAAACAGATTAATTTTGGCAAACAAATTCTAAAGTCAGTAGCCATGGTATAGCCATACTAAAGACCTGGTCATCTTTTGTCATACTTTTCCCTAGCTAGAAACAGATTAATTTTGGCAAACAAATTCTAAAGTCAGTAGCCATGGTATAGCCATACTAAAGACCTGGTCATCTTTTGTCATACTTTTCCCTAGCTAGAAACAGATTAACTTTAGAAAAAAATTCTAAAGTCAGTAGCTATGGATTAGCCATACTAAAGACCTTGTCGTCTTTTGCCAGACTTTTCCCACGCTAGACACAGATTAATTTTAGCAAAAAAATTTTAAAGTAAGTAGCCATGGTTTAGCCATACTAAAGACCTGGTCATCTTTTGTCAGACTTTTTCCAAGCTAGAAACAGAATAACTTTAGCAAAAAAATTCTAAAGTCAGTTGCCATGGGTTAGCAATACTAAAAACCTGGTCGTCTTTTGCCAGACTTTTCCCACGCTAGAAACAGATTAATTTTAGCAAAAAAAATCTAAAGTCAGTAGCCATGGTTTAGCCATACTAAAGACCTCGTCGTCTTTTGTTAGACTTTTTTTACGCTAGCAACAGATTTATTTTAGCAATAAAAATCTAAGGACAGTAACCGTGGTATAGTCATCCTAAAGGCCTGACGTCTTTTGCCAAACTTTTCCCACGCTAGAGACAGATTTATTTCAGCAACATAATTCTAAAGACAGTAGCCATGGTTTAGCCATACCAAAGACCTGGTCGTCTTTTGCCAGTCTTATCCCACGCTAGAGACAGTTTTATTTTAACAAAAAAATTCTAAAGTCAGTAGCCATGGTTTAACCATACTAAAGACCTGGTCGTCTTTTGCCAGACTTTTCTTACGCTAGGGACAAATTGTTTTTAACAAAAAAATTTTAAAGTCAGTAGCCATGGTTTTGCTATACTAAAGACCTGCTCATCTTTTGTCACATTTTTCGCAAGTTAGAAACCGATTAACTTTAGCAAAAAAATTCTAAAGTTAGTAGCCATGGTTTAGCCATACTAAAGACCTGGTCGTCTTTTGCCAGACTTTTCCCACGCTAGAGACAGATTAATTTCAGCAAAAATATTTAAAAGTCAGTAGCCATGGTTTAGTTATACTAAAGACCTTGATGTCTTTTTACAGACCTTTCCTTGCTAGTAACTGACTATTTTTAATTAAACAAAATTCTTAAGTCAGTAGCAATGCTTTGGCCATACTATTAACCATATCGTCTATTGCCAGCCTTATGCCACGCTGGAAACAGATTAATTTTAGCAAAACATTCTAAAGACAGTAGCCATGGTTTAGCCATACTAAATACCTGGTCATCTTTTGCCAGACTTTTCCCACGCTAGAAACAGATTAATTTTAGCAAAAAAATTTAAAAGTAAGTAGCTATGGTTTAGTTATACTTAAGACTTTGATGTCTTTTGACAGACCTTTCCTTGCTAGTAACTGACTATTATTAATTAAAAAAATTCTTAAGTTAGTAGCAATCGTTTGGCCATACTATTAACCATTTCGTCTCTGGCACCCTTATGCCATGCTAGAAACAGATTAATTTTAGCAAAACATTCTAAAGACAGTAGCCATGGTTTAGCCATACTACAGACCTGGTAATCTTTTGTCAAACTTTTCCCAAGCTAGAAACAGATTAACTTTAGCCAAAAAATTCTAAAGTCAGTAGCCATGGTTTAGCCATACTAAAGACCTGGTCGTCTGTTGCCAGACTTTTCCCAAGCTAGACACGCTTTAGCAAAAAAATTCTAAAGTCAGTAGCCATAGTTTAGCTAAACTGAAGACCTGCTCATCTTTTGTCAAATTTTTCCCAAGTTAGAAACCGATTAACTTTAACAAAAAAATTCTAAAGCCATGGTTTAGCCATACTAAAGACCTGGTCGTCTTTTGCCAGACTTTTCCTACGTTAGAGACAAATTAATTTTAGCAAAAAAATTCTAAAGTCAGTAGCTTTGGTTTATCCATACTAAATACCTGGTCATCTTTTGCCAGACTTTTCCCACGCTAGACACAGATTAATTTAAGCAAAAAAATTTTAAAGTAAGTAGCCATGGTTTAGCTATACTAAAGACCTGGTCCATTATTGCCAGACTTTTCCCACGCTAGAGACAAATTGATTTTAACAAAAAAATTCTAAAGTCAGTAGCCATGGTTTAGCCATACTAAAGACCTGGTCATCTTTTGTCAGACTTTTCCCAAGCTAGAAACAGATTAACTTTAGCAAAAAAATTCTAAAGTCAGTAGCCATGATTTAGCCATACTAAAGACCTAGTCGTCTTTTGCCAGACTTTTCTTACGCTAGAGACAAATTGTTTTTAACAAAAAAATTTTAAAGTCAGTAGCCATGGTTTTGCTATACTAAAGACCTGCTCATCTTTTGTCAGATTTTTCGCAAGTTAGAAACCGATTAACTTTAGCAAAAAAATTCTAAAGTTAGTAGCCATGGTTTAGCCATACTAAAGACCTGGTCGTCTTTTGCCAGACTTTTCCCACGCTAGAGACAGATTAATTTCAGCAAAAATATTTAAAAGTTAGTAGCCATAATTTAGTTATACTTAAGACCTTGATGTCTTTTGACAGACCTTTCCTTGCTAGTAACTGACTATTTTTAATTAAAAAAAATTTTTAAGTTAGTAGCAATGGTTTGGCCATACTATTAACCATTTCGTCTATTGCCAGCCTTATGCCATGCTAGAAACAGATTAATTTTAGCAAAACATTCTAAAAACAGTAGCCATGGTTTAGCCATACTAAAAACCTGGTCGTCTTTTGCCAGACTTTTCCCACGCTAGAGACAAATTAATTTTAACAAAAAAATTCTAAAGTCAGTAGCCATGGTTTAGCTATTCTAAAGACCTGGTCATCTTTTGTCAGACTTTTCTATAGCAAGAAACAGATTAACTTTAGCAAAAAAATTCTAAATTCGGTAGCCATGGTTTAGCCATACTACAAACCTGATCGTCCTTTGCCAGACTTTTCCCACGCTAGAGACAGATTAATTTCAGCAAATATATTTAAAAGTCAGTAGCCATGGTTTAGCCATACTAAAGACCTTGATGTCTTTTGACAGACCTTTCCTTGCAAGTAACTGACTATTTTTAATTAAAAAAAATTTTTAAGTTAGTAGCAATGGTTCGGCCATACTATAAACTATTTCGTCTATTGCCAGACTAATGCCACGCTAGAAACAGATTTATTTTAGCAAAAACATTCTAAAGTCAGTAGCCATGGTTTAGCCATACTAAAGACCTGGTCGTCTTTTGCCAGACTTTTCCCACGCTAAAAACCGATTAATTTTAGCAAAAAAATCTAAAGTCAGTAGCCATGGTTTAGCCATACTAAAGACCTCGTCGTCTTTTGTTAGACTTTTTTCACGCTAGCAACAGATTTATTTTATCAATAAAAATCTAAAGACAGTAACCGTGGTATAATCATCCTAAAGGCCTGACGTCTTTTGCCAAACTTTTCCCACGCTAGAGACAGATTTATTTCAGCAAAAAAATTCTAAAGACAGTAGCCATGGTTTAGCCATACTAAAGACCTGGTCATCTTTTGTCATACTTTTCCCTAGCTAGAAACAGATTAACTTTAGAAAAAAATTCTAAAGTCAGTAGCTATGGATTAGCCATACTAAAGACCTTGTCGTCTTTTGCCAGACTTTTCCCACGCTAGACACAGATTAATTTTAGCAAAAAAATTTTAAAGTAAGTAGCCATGGTTTAGCCATACTAAATACCTGGTCATCTTTTGCCAGACTTTTCCCACGCTAGAAACAGATTAATTTTAGCAAAAAAATTTAAAAGTAAGTAGCTATGGTTTAGTTATACTTAAGACTTTGATGTCTTTTGACAGACCTTTCCTTGCTAGTAACTGACTATTTTTAATTAAAAAAAATTCTTAAGTTAGTAGCAATCGTTTGGCCATACTATTAACCATTTCGTCTCTGGCACCCTTATGCCATGCTAGAAACAGATTAATTTTAGCAAAACATTCTAAAGACAGTAGCCATGGTTTAGCCATACTACAGACCTGGTAATCTTTTGTCAGACTTTTCCCAAGCTAGAAACAGATTAACTTTAGCCAAAAAATTCTAAAGTCAGTAGCCATGGTTTAGCCATACTAAAGACCTGGTCGTCTGTTGCCAGACTTTTCCCAAGCTAGACACGCTTTAGCAAAAAAATTCTAAAGTCAGTAGCCATAGTTTAGCTAAACTGAAGACCTGCTCATCTTTTGCCAAATTTTTCCCAAGTTAGAAACCGATTAACTTTAACAAAAAAATTCTAAAGCCATGGTTTAGCCATACTAAAGACCTGGTCGTCTTTTGCCAGACTTTTCCTACGCTAGAGACAAATTAATTTTAGCAAAAAAATTCTAAAGTCAGTAGCTTTGGTTTATCCATACTAAATACCTGGTTATCTTTTGCCAGACTTTTCCCACGCTAGAGACAAATTAATTTTAGCAAAAAAATTCTAAAGTCAGTAGCTTTGGTTTATCCATACTAAATACCTGGTCGTCTGTTGCCAGACTTTTCCCACGCTAGAGACAAATTAATTTTAGCAAAAAAATTCTAAAGTCAGTAGCTTTGGCTTATCCATACTAAATACCTGGTCGTCTGTTGCCAGACTTTTCCCAAGCTAGACACGCTTAAGCAAAAAAATTCTAAAGTCAGTAGCCATAGTTTAGCTAAACTGAAGACCTGCTCATCTTTTGTCAAATTTTTCCCAAGTTAGAAACCGATTAACTTTAAAAAAAAAATTCTAAAGCCATGGTTTAGCCATACTAAAGACCTGGTCGTCTTTTGCCAGACTTTTCCTACGCTAGAGACAAATTAATTTTAGCAAAAAAATTCTAAAGTCAGTAGCTTTGGTTTATCCATACTAAATACCTGGTCATCTTTTGCCAGACTTTTCCCACGCTAGACACAGATTAATTTAAGCAAAAAAATTTTAAAGTAAGTAGCCATGGTTTAGCTATACTAAAGACCTGGTCCTTTATTGACAGACTTTTCCCACGCTAGAGACAAATTGATTTTAACAAAAAAATTCTAAAGTCAGTAGCCATGGTTTAGCCATACTAAAGACCTGGTCATCTTTTGTCAGACTTTTCCCAAGCTAGAAACAGATTAACTTTAGCAAAAAAATTCTAAAGTCAGTAGCCATGGATTAGCTATACTAAAGACCTTGTCGTCTTTTGCCAGACTTTTCCACGCTAGACACAGATTAATTTTAGCAAAAAAATTTTAAAGTAAGTAGCCATGGTTTAGCTATACTAAAGACCTGGTCCTTTATTGCCAGACTTTTCCGACGCTAGAGACAAATTGATTTTAACAAAAAAATTCTAAAGTCAGTAGCCATGGTTTAGCCATACTAAAGGCCTGGTCATCTTTTGTCAGACTTTTTCCAAGCTAGAAACAGAATAACTTTAGCAAAAAAATTCTAAAGTCAGTAGCCATGGGTTAGCAATACTAAAAACCTGGTCGTCTTTTGCCAGACTTTTCCCACGCTAGAAACAGATTAACTTTAGCAAATAAATTCTAAAGTCAGTAGCCATGGTTTAGCCATACTAAAGACCTGGTCGTCTTTTGCCAGACTTTTCCCACGCTAGAAACAGATTAATTTAAGCAAAAAAAATCTAAAGTCAGTAGGCATGGTTTATCAATACTAAAGACCTGGTCGTCTTTTGCCAGACTTTTCCTACGCTAGAGACAAATTAATTTTAGCAAAAAAATTCTAAAGTCAGTAGCCTTGGTTTATCCATACTAAATACCTGGTCATCTTTTGCCAGACTTTTCCCACGCTAGACACAGATTAATTTTAGCAAAAAAATTTTAAAGTAAGTAGTCATGGTTTAGCTATACTAAAGACCTGGTCCTTTATTGCCAGACTTTTCCCACGCTAGAGACAAATTGATTTTAACAAAAAAATTCTAAAGTCAGTAGCCATGGTTTAGCCATACTAAAGACGTGGTCATCTTTTGTCAGACTTTTCCCAAGCTAGAAACAGATTAACTTTAGCAAAAAAATTCTAAAGTCAGTAGCCATGGATTAGCCATACTAAAGACCTTGTCGTCTTTTGCCAGACTTTTCCCACGTTAGACACAGATTACTTTTATCAAAAAAATTTTAAAGTAAGTAGCCATGGTTTAGCTATACTAAAGACCTGGTCCTTTCTTGCCAGACTTTTCCCACGCTAGAGACAAATTGATTTTAACAAAAAAATTTTAAAGTCAGTAGCCATGGTTTAGCCATACTAAAGACCTGGTCGTCTTTTGCCAGACTTTTCCCACGCTAGAGACAAATTGATTTTAACGAAAAAATTCTAAAGTCAGTAGCCATGGTTTAGCCATACTAAACACCTGGTCATCTTTTGTCAGACTTTTTCCAAGCTAGAAACAGAATAACTTTAGCAAAAAAATTCTAAAGTCAGTAGCCATGGTTCAGCCATACTAAAGACCTGGTCGTCTTTTGCCAGACTTTTCCCACGCTAGAGACAAATTTATTTTAACGAAAAAATTCTAAAGTCAGTAGCCATGGTTTAACCATACTAAAGACCTGGTCGTCTTTTGCCAGACTTTTCCCACGCTAGAGACATATTAATTTTAGCAAAAAAATTCTAAACTCAGTAGCCATAGTTTAGCTAAACTGAAGACCTGCTCATCTTTTGTCAAATTTTTCCCAAGTTAGAAACCGATTAACTTTAACAAAAAAATTCTAAAGTCAGTAGCCATGGTTTTTGCCATACTAAAGACCTGGTCGTCTTTTGCCAGACTTTTCCCACGCTAGAAACAGATTAATTTTAGCAAAAAAATTCTAAAGTCAGTAGCCATGGATTAGCCATACTAAAGACCATGTCGTCTTTTGCCAGACTTTTCCCACGCTAGACACAGATTAATTTTAGCAAAAAAATTTTAAAGTAAGTAGCCATGGTTTAGCTATACTAAAGACCTGGTCCTTTCTTGCCAGACTTTTACCACGCTAAAAACAGATTAATTTTAGCAAAACAATTATAAAGTCAGTAGCCTTGGTTTATCCATACTAAATACCTGGTCATCTTTTGCCAGACTTTTCCCACGCTAGAAACAGATTAATTTTAGCAAAAAAATTCTAAAGACTGTAGCCATGGTTTAGCCATACTAAAGACCTTGTCGTCTTTTGACAGACCTTTCTTTGCTAATAACTGACAATTTTTAATCAAAAAAAATTCTTTAGTCAGTAGCAATGGTTCGGCCATACTATTGACCATTTCGTCTATTGCCAGACTTATGCCACGCTAGAAACAAATTAATTTTAGGAAAAAAATTCTAAAGTCAGTAGCCATGGTTTATCCATACTGAAGACCTGGTCGTCTTTTGCCAGACTTTTTTTAAGCTAGAAACAGATTAACTTTAGCAAATAAATTCTAAAGTCAGTAGCCATGGTTTAGCCATACTAAAGACCTGGTCGTCTTTTGCCAGACTTTTCCCACGCTAGAAACAGATTAACTTTAGCAAAAAAATTCTAAAGTCAGTAGCCATGGATTAGCCATACTAAAGACCTTGTCGTCTTTTGCCAGACTTTTCCCACGTTAGACACAGATTAATTTTATCAAAAAAATTTTAAAGTAAGTAGCCATGGTTTAGCTATACTAAAGATCTGGTCCTTTCTTGCCAGACTTTTCCCACGCTAGAGACAAATTGATTTTAACAAAAAAATTTTAAAGTCAGTAGCCATGGTTTAGCCATACTAAAGACCTGGTCGTCTTTTGCCAGACTTTTCCCACGCTAGAGACAAATTGATTTTAACGAAAAAATTCTAAAGTCAGTAGCCATGGTTTAGCCATACTAAAGACCTGGTCATCTTTTGTCAGACTTTTTCCAAGCTAGAAACAGAATAACTTTAGCAAAAAAATTCTAAAGTCAGTAGCCATGGTTCAGCCATACTAAAGACCTGGTCGTCTTTTGCCAGACTTTTTCCAAGCTAGAAACAGAATAACTTTAGCAAAAAAATTCTAAAGTCAGTAGCCATGGTTTAACCATACTAAAGACCTGGTCGTCTTTTGCCAGACTTTTCCCACGCTAGAGACATAATCATTTTAGCAAAAAAATTCTAAACTCAGTAGCCATAGTTTAGCTAAACTGAAGACCTGCTCATCTTTTGTCAAATTTTTCCCAAGTTAGAAACCGATTAACTTTAACAAAAAAATTCTAAAGTCAGTAGCCATGGTTTAGCCATACTAAAGACCTGGTCGTCTTTTGCCAGACTTTTCCCACGCTAGAAACAGATTAATTTTAGCAAAAAAATTCTAAAGTCAGTAGCCATGGATTAGCCATACTAAAGACCTTGTCGTCTTTTGCCAGACTTTTCCCACGCTAGACACAGATTAATTTTAGCAAAAAAATTTTAAAGTAAGTAGCCATGGTTTAGCTATACTAAAGACCTGGTCCTTTCTTGCCAGACTTTTCCCACGCTAGAGACAAATTGATTTTAACAAAAAAATTCTAAAGTCAGTAGCCATGGTTTAGCCATACTAAAGACCTGGTCATCTTTTGTCAGACTTTTTCCAAGCTAGAAACAGAATAACTTTAGCAAAAAAATTCTAAAGTCAGTAGCCATGGGTTAGCAATACTAAAAACCTGGTCGTCTTTTGCCAGACTTTTCCCACGCTAGAAACAGATTAATTTTAGCAAAAAAATTCTAAAGTCAGTAGCCATGGTTTAGCCATACTAAAGACCTGGTCGTCTTTTGCCAGACTTTTCCCACGCTAGAGACAAATTGATTTTAACGAAAAAATTCTAAAGTCAGTAGCCATGGTTTAACCATACTAAAGACCTGGTCGTCTTTTGCCAGACTTTTCACACGCTAGAGACATATTTATTTTAGCAAAAAAATTCTAAAGTCAGTAGCCATAGTTTAGCTAAACTGAAGACCTGCTCATCTTTTGTCAAATTTTTCCCAAGTTAGAAACCGATTAACTTTAACAAAAAAATTCTAAAGTCAGTAGCCATGGTTTAGCCATACTAAAGACCTGGTCGTCTTTTGCCAGACTTTTCCCACGCTAGAAACAGATTAATTTTAGCAAAAAAATTCTAAAGTCAGTAGCCATGGATTAGCCATACTAAAGACCTTGTCGTCTTTTGCCAGACTTTTCCCACGCTAGACACAGAATAATTTTAGCAAAAAAATTTTAAAGTAAGTAGCCATGGTTTAGCTATACTAAAGACCTGGTCCTTTCTTGCCAGACTTTTCCCACGCTAGAGACAAATAGATTTTAACAAAAAAATTCTAAAGTCAGTAGCCATGGTTTAGCCATACTAAAGACCTGGTCATCTTTTGTCAGACTTATTCCAAGCTAGAAACAGAATAACTTTAGCAAAAAAATTCTAAAGTCAGTAGCCATGGGTTAGCAATACTAAAAACCTGGTCGTCTTTTGCCAGACTTTTCCCACGCTAGAAACAGATTAATTTTAGCAAAAAAATTCTAAAGTCAGTAGCCATGGTTTAGCCATACTAAAGACCTGGACGTCTTTTGCCAGACTTTTCCCACGCTAGAGACAAATTGATTTTAACGAAAAAATTCTAAAGTCAGTAGCCATGGTTTAACCATACTAAAGACCTGGTCGTCTTTTGCCAGACTTTTCCCACGCTAGAGACATATTAATTTTAGCAAAAAAATTCTAAAGTCAGTAGCCATAGTTTTGCTAAACTGAAGATCTGCTCACCTTTTGTCAAATTTTTCCCAAGTTAGATACCGATTAACTTTAACAAAAAAATTCTAAAGTCAGTAGCCATGGTTTAGCCATACTAAAGACCTGGTCGTCTTTTGCCAGACTTTTCCTACGCTAGAAACAGATTAATTTTAGCAAAAAAAATCTAAAGTCTGTAGCCATGGTTTAGCCATACTAAAGACCTCGTCGTCTTTTGTTAGACTTTTTTCACGCTAGCAACAGATTTATTTTAGCAATAAAAATCTAAAGACAGTAACCGTGGTATAGTCATCCTAAAGGCCTGACGTCTTTTGCCAAACTTTTCCCACGCTAGAGACAGATTTATTTCAGCAAAAAAATTCTAAAAACTGTAGCCATGGTTTAGCCATACTAAAGACCTGGTCGTCTTTTGCCAGTCTTATCCTACGCTAGAGACAGTTTTATTTTAGCAAAAAAATTCTAAAGTCAGTAGCCTTGGTTTAGCCATACTAAAGACCTGTTTTTTTTTTTGCCAGACTTTTCCCACGATAGAGACTAATTAATTTTAGCAAAGAAATTCTAATGTCAGTGGCCATGGTTCAGTTATACTAAAGACCTGGTCCTTTATTGCCAGACTTTTCCCACGCTAGAGACAAATTGATTTTAACAAAAAAATTCTGAAGTCAGTAGCGATGGTTTAGCCATACTAAAGACCTTGATGTCTTTTGACAGACCTTTCCTTGCAAGTAACTGACTATTTTTAATTAAAAAAAATTTTTAAGTTAGTAGCAATGGTTCGGCCATACTATAAACTATTTCGTCTATTGCCAGACTAATGCCACGCTAGAAACAGATTTATTTTAGCAAAAACATTCTAAAGTCAGTAGCCATGGTTTAGCCATACTAAAGACCTGGTCATCCTTTGTCGGACATTTTCCAAGCTAGAAACAGATTAACTTTAGCAAAAAAATTCTAAAGTCAGTAGCCATGGTTTAGCCATACTAAATACCTGGTTATCTTTTGCCAGACTTTTCCCACGCTAGAGACAGATTTAGTTCAGCAAAAAAATTCTAAAGACAGTAGCCATGGTTTAGCCATACTAAAGACCTGGTCGTCTTTTGCTATACTTTTCCCACGCTAGAAACAGATTAATTTTAGCAAAAAAATTCTAAAGTCAGTAGCCATGGATTAGCCATACTAAAGACCTTGTCGTCTTTTGCCAGACTTTTCCCACGTTAGACACAGATTAATTTTATCAAAAAAATTTTAAAGTAAGTAGCCATGGTTTAGCTATACTAAAGACCTGGTCCTTTCTTGCCAGACTTTTCCCACGCTAGAGACAAATTGATTTTAACAAAAAAATTTTAAAGTCAGTAGCCATGGTTTAGCCATACTAAAGACCTGGTCGTCTTTTGCCAGACTTTTCCCACGCTAGAGACAAATTGATTTTAACGAAAAAATTCTAAAGTCAGTAGCCATGGTTTAGCCATACTAAAGACCTGGTCATCTTTTGTCAGACTTTTTCCAAGCTAGAAACAGAATAACTTTAGCAAAAAAATTCTAAAGTCAGTAGCCATGGTTCAGCCATACTAAAGACCTGGTCGTCTTTTGCCAGACTTT
Organism: Ganaspis brasiliensis; assembly: GCA_037103525.1. NCBI lineage: Eukaryota > Metazoa > Arthropoda > Insecta > Hymenoptera > Figitidae > Ganaspis > Ganaspis brasiliensis. Next base: position 3,122,760 of record JAZKLR010000237.1, read on the forward strand.
TCCCACGCTAGAGACAAATTGATTTTAACGAAAAAATTCTAAAGTCAGTAGCCATGGTTTAACCATACTAAAGACCTGGTCGTCTTTTGCCAGACTTTTCCCACGCTAGAGACATAATCATTTTAGCAAAAAAATTCTAAACTCAGTAGCCATAGTTTAGCTAAACTGAAGACCTGCTCATCTTTTGTCAAATTTTTCCCAAGTTAGAAACCAATTAACTTTAACAAAAAAATTCTAAAGTCAGTAGCCATGGATTAGCCATACTAAAGACCTGGTCGTCTTTTGCCAGACTTTTCCCACGCTAGAAACAGATTAATTTTAGCAAAAAAATTCTAAAGTCAGTAGCCATGGATTAGCCATACTAAAAACCTTGTCGTCTTTTGCCAGACTTTTCCCACGCTAGACACAGATTAATTTTAGCAAAAAAATTTTAAAGTAAGTAGCCATGGTTTAGCTATACTAAAGACCTGGTCCTTTCTTGCCAGACTTTTCCCACGCTAGAGACAAATTGATTTTAACAAAAAAATTCTAAAGTCAGTAGCCATGGTTTAGCCATACTAAAGACCTGGTCATCTTTTGTCAGACTTTTTCCAAGCTAGAACCAGAATAACTTTAGCAAAAAAATTCTAAAGTCAGTAGCCATGGGTTAGCAATACTAAAAACCTGGTCGTCTTTTGCCAGACTTTTCCCACGCTAGAAACAGATTAATTTTAGCAAAAAAATTCTAAAGTCAGTAGCCATGGTTATCCATACTAAAGACCTGGTCGTCTTTTGCCAGACTTTTCCCACGCTAGAGACAAATTGATTTTAACGAAAAAATTCTAAAGTCAGTAGCCATGGTTTAACCATACTAAAGACCTGGTCGTCTTTTGCCAGACTTTTCACACGCTAGAGACATATTAATTTTAGCAAAAAAATTCTAAAGTCAGTAGCCATAGTTTAGCTAAACTGAAGACCTGCTCATCTTTTGTCAAATTTTTCCCAAGTTAGAAACCGATTAACTTTAACAAAAAAATTCTAAAGTCAGTAGCCATGGTTTAGCCATACTAAAGACCTGGTCGTCTTTTGCCAGACTTTTCCCACGCTAGAAACAGATTAATTTTAGCAAAAAAATTCTAAAGTCAGTAGCCATGGATTAGCCATACTAAACACCTTGTCGTCTTTTGCCAGACTTTTCCCACGCTAGACACAGATTAATTTTAGCAAAAAAATTTTAAAGTAAGTAGCCATGGTTTAGCTATACTAAAGACCTGGTCCTTTCTTGCCAGACTTTTCCCACGCTAGAGACAAATTGATTTTAACAAAAAAATTCTAAAGTCAGTAGCCATGGTTTAGCCATACTAAAGACCTGGTCGTCTTTTGCCAGACTTTTCCTACGCTAGAAACAGATTAATTTTAGCAAAAAAAATCTAAAGTCTGTAGCCATGGTTTAGCCATACTAAAGACCTCGTCGTCTTTTGTTAGACTTTTTTCACGCTAGCAACAGATTTATTTTAGCAATAAAAATCTAAAGACAGTAACCGTGGTATAGTCATCCTAAAGGCCTGACGTCTTTTGCCAAACTTTTCCCACGCTAGAGACAGATTTATTTCAGCAAAAAAATTCTAAAAACTGTAGCCATGGTTTAGCCATACTAAAGACCTGGTCGTCTTTTGCCAGTCTTATCCTACGCTAGAGACAGTTTTATTTTAGCAAAAAAATTCTAAAGTCAGTAGCCTTGGTTTAGCCATACTAAAGACCTGTTTTTTTTTTTGCCAGACTTTTCCCACGATAGAGACTAATTAATTTTAGCAAAGAAATTCTAATGTCAGTGGCCATGGTTCAGTTATACTAAAGACCTGGTCCTTTATTGCCAGACTTTTCCCACGCTAGAGACAAATTGATTTTAACAAAAAAATTCTGAAGTCAGTAGCGATGGTTTAGCCATACTAAAGACCTTGATGTCTTTTGACAGACCTTTCCTTGCAAGTAACTGACTATTTTTAATTAAAAAAAATTTTTAAGTTAGTAGCAATGGTTCGGCCATACTATAAACTATTTCGTCTATTGCCAGACTAATGCCACGCTAGAAACAGATTTATTTTAGCAAAAACATTCTAAAGTCAGTAGCCATGGTTTAGCCATACTAAAGACCTGGTCATCCTTTGTCGGACATTTTCCAAGCTAGAAACAGATTAACTTTAGCAAAAAAATTCTAAAGTCAGTAGCCATGGTTTAGCCATACTAAATACCTGGTTATCTTTTGCCAGACTTTTCCCACGCTAGAGACAGATTTAGTTCAGCAAAAAAATTCTAAAGACAGTAGCCATGGTTTAGCCATACTAAAGACCTGGTCGTCTTTTGCTATACTTTTCCCACGCTAGAAACAGATTAATTTTAGCAAAAAAATTCTAAAGTCAGTAGCCATGGATTAGCCATACTAAAGACCTTGTCGTCTTTTGCCAGACTTTTCCCACGTTAGACACAGATTAATTTTATCAAAAAAATTTTAAAGTAAGTAGCCATGGTTTAGCTATACTAAAGACCTGGTCCTTTCTTGCCAGACTTTTCCCACGCTAGAGACAAATTGATTTTAACAAAAAAATTTTAAAGTCAGTAGCCATGGTTTAGCCATACTAAAGACCTGGTCGTCTTTTGCCAGACTTTTCCCACGCTAGAGACAAATTGATTTTAACGAAAAAATTCTAAAGTCAGTAGCCATGGTTTAGCCATACTAAAGACCTGGTCATCTTTTGTCAGACTTTTTCCAAGCTAGAAACAGAATAACTTTAGCAAAAAAATTCTAAAGTCAGTAGCCATGGTTCAGCCATACTAAAGACCTGGTCGTCTTTTGCCAGACTTTTCCCACGCTAGAGACAAATTGATTTTAACGAAAAAATTCTAAAGTCAGTAGCCATGGTTTAACCATACTAAAGACCTGGTCGTCTTTTGCCAGACTTTTCCCACGCTAGAGACATAATCATTTTAGCAAAAAAATTCTAAACTCAGTAGCCATAGTTTAGCTAAACTGAAGACCTGCTCATCTTTTGTCAAATTTTTCCCAAGTTAGAAACCAATTAACTTTAACAAAAAAATTCTAAAGTCAGTAGCCATGGATTAGCCATACTAAAGACCTGGTCGTCTTTTGCCAGACTTTTCCCACGCTAGAAACAGATTAATTTTAGCAAAAAAATTCTAAAGTCAGTAGCCATGGATTAGCCATACTAAAAACCTTGTCGTCTTTTGCCAGACTTTTCCCACGCTAGACACAGATTAATTTTAGCAAAAAAATTTTAAAGTAAGTAGCCATGGTTTAGCTATACTAAAGACCTGGTCCTTTCTTGCCAGACTTTTCCCACGCTAGAGACAAATTGATTTTAACAAAAAAATTCTAAAGTCAGTAGCCATGGTTTAGCCATACTAAAGACCTGGTCATCTTTTGTCAGACTTTTTCCAAGCTAGAACCAGAATAACTTTAGCAAAAAAATTCTAAAGTCAGTAGCCATGGGTTAGCAATACTAAAAACCTGGTCGTCTTTTGCCAGACTTTTCCCACGCTAGAAACAGATTAATTTTAGCAAAAAAATTCTAAAGTCAGTAGCCATGGTTTAGCCATACTAAAGACCTGGTCGTCTTTTGCCAGACTTTTCCCACGCTAGAGACAAATTGATTTTAACGAAAAAATTCTAAAGTCAGTAGCCATGGTTTAACCATACTAAAGACCTGGTCGTCTTTTGCCAGACTTTTCACACGCTAGAGACATATTAATTTTAGCAAAAAAATTCTAAAGTCAGTAGCCATAGTTTAGCTAAACTGAAGACCTGCTCATCTTTTGTCAAATTTTTCCCAAGTTAGAAACCGATTAACTTTAACAAAAAAATTCTAAAGTCAGTAGCCATGGTTTAGCCATACTAAAGACCTGGTCGTCTTTTGCCAGACTTTTCCCACGCTAGAAACAGATTAATTTTAGCAAAAAAATTCTAAAGTCAGTAGCCATGGATTAGCCATACTAAACACCTTGTCGTCTTTTGCCAGACTTTTCCCACGCTAGACACAGATTAATTTTAGCAAAAAAATTTTAAAGTAAGTAGCCATGGTTTAGCTTTACTAAAGACCTGGTCCTTTCTTGCCAGACTTTTCCCACGCTAGAGACAAATTGATTTTAACAAAAAAATTCTAAAGTCAGTAGCCATGGTTTAGCCATACTAAAGACCTGGTCATCTTTTGTCAGACTTATTCCAAGCTAGAAACAGAATAACTTTAGCAAAAAAATTCTAAAGTCAGTAGCCATGGGTTAGCAATACTAAAAACCTGGTCGTCTTTTGCTAGACTTTTCCCACGCTAGAAACAGATTAATTTTAGCAAAAAAATTCTAAAGTCAGTAGCCATGGTTTAGCCATACTAAAGACCTGGACGTCTTTTGCCAGACTTTTCCCACGCTAGAGACAAATTGATTTTAACGAAAAAATTCTAAAGTCAGTAGCCATGGTTTAGCCATACTAAAGACCTGGTCATCCTTTGTCGGACATTTTCCAAGCTAGAAACAGATTAACTTTAGCAAAAAAATTCTAAAGTCAGTAGCCATGGTTTAGCCATACTAAATACCTGGTTATCTTTTGCCAGACTTTTCCCACGCTAGAGACAGATTTAGTTCAGCAAAAAAATTCTAAAGACAGTAGCCATGGTTTAGCCATACTAAAGACCTGGTCGTCTTTTGCTATACTTTTCCCACGCTAGAAACAGATTAATTTTAGCAAAAAAATTCTAAAGTCAGTAGCCATGGATTAGCCATACTAAAGACCTTGTCGTCTTTTGCCAGACTTTTCCCACGTTAGACACAGATTAATTTTATCAAAAAAATTTTAAAGTAAGTAGCCATGGTTTAGCTATACTAAAGACCTGGTCCTTTCTTGCCAGACTTTTCCCACGCTAGAGACAAATTGATTTTAACAAAAAAATTTTAAAGTCAGTAGCCATGGTTTAGCCATACTAAAGACCTGGTCGTCTTTTGCCAGACTTTTCCCACGCTAGAGACAAATTGATTTTAGCAAAAAAATTCTAAACTCAGTAGCCATAGTTTAGCTAAACTGAAGACCTGCTCATCTTTTGTCAAATTTTTCCCAAGTTAGAAACCAATTAACTTTAACAAAAAAATTCTAAAGTCAGTAGCCATGGTTTAGCCATACTAAAGACCTGGTCGTCTTTTGCCAGACTTTTCCCACGCTAGAAACAGATTAATTTTAGCAAAAAAATTCTAAAGTCAGTAGCCATGGATTAGCCATACTAAAAACCTGGTCGTCTTTTGCCAGACTTTTCCCACGCTAGAGACATAATCATTTTAGCAAAAAAATTTTAAAGTAAGTAGCCATGGTTTAGCTATACTAAAGACCTGGTCGTCTTTTGCCAGACTTTTCCCACGCTAGAGACATAATCATTTTAGCAAAAAAATTCTAAACTCAGTAGCCATAGTTTAGCTAAACTGAAGACCTGCTCATCTTTTGTCAAATTTTTCCCAAGTTAGAAACCAATTAACTTTAACAAAAAAATTCTAAAGTCAGTAGCCATGGTTTAGCCATACTAAAGACCTGGTCGTCTTTTGCCAGACTTTTCCCACGCTAGAAACAGATTAATTTTAGCAAAAAAATTCTAAAGTCAGTAGCCATGGATTAGCCATACTAAAAACCTTGTCGTCTTTTGCCAGACTTTTCCCACGCTAGACACAGATTAATTTTAGCAAAAAAATTTTAAAGTAAGTAGCCATGGTTTAGCTATACTAAAGACCTGGTCCTTTCTTGCCAGACTTTTCCCACGCTAGAGACAAATTGATTTTAACAAAAAAATTCTAAAGTCAGTAGCCATGGTTTAGCCATACTAAAGACCTGGTCATCTTTTGTCAGACTTTTTCCAAGCTAGAAACAGAATAACTTTAGCAAAAAAATTCTAAAGTCAGTAGCCATGGGTTAGCAATACTAAAAACCTGGTCGTCTTTTGCCAGACTTTTCCCACGCTAGAAACAGATTAATTTTAGCAAAAAAATTCTAAAGTCAGTAGCCATGGTTTAGCCATACTAAAGACCTGGTCGTCTTTTGCCAGACTTTTCCCACGCTAGAGACAAATTGATTTTAACGAAAAAATTCTAAAGTCAGTAGCCATGGTTTAACCATACTAAAGACCTGGTCGTCTTTTGCCAGACTTTTCACACGCTAGAGACATATTAATTTTAGCAAAAAAATTCTAAAGTCAGTAGCCATAGTTTAGCTAAACTGAAGACCTGCTCATCTTTTGTCAAATTTTTCCCAAGTTAGAAACCGATTAACTTTAACAAAAAAATTCTAAAGTCAGTAGCCATGGTTTAGCCATACTAAAGACCTGGTCGTCTTTTGCCAGACTTTTCCCACGCTAGAAACAGATTAATTTTAGCAAAAAAATTCTAAAGTCAGTAGCCATGGATTAGCCATACTAAAGACCTTGTCGTCTTTTGCCAGACTTTTCCCACGCTAGACACAGATTAATTTTAGCAAAAAAATTTTAAAGTAAGTAGCCATGGTTTAGCTATACTAAAGACCTGGTCCTTTCTTGCCAGACTTTTCCCACGCTAGAGACAAATTGATTTTAACGAAAAAATTCTAAAGTCAGTAGCCATGGTTTAACCATACTAAAGACCTGGTCGTCTTTTGCCAGACTTTTCCCACGCTAGAGACATATTAATTTTAGCAAAAAAATTCTAAAGTCAGTAGCCATAGTTTTGCTAAACTGAAGACCTGCTCACCTTTTGTCAAATTTTTCCCAAGTTAGAAACCGATTAACTTTAACAAAAAAATTCTAAAGTCAGTAGCCATGGTTCAGCCATACTAAAGACCTGGTCGTCTTTTGCCAGACTTTTCCTACGCTAGAAACAGATTAATTTTAGCAAAAAAAATCTAAAGTCTGTAGCCATGGTTTAGCCATACTAAAGACCTCGTCGTCTTTTGTTAGACTTTTTTCACGCTAGCAACAGATTTATTTTAGCAATAAAAATCTAAAGACAGTAACCGTGGTATAGTCATCCTAAAGGCCTGACGTCTTTTGCCAAACTTTTCCCACGCTAGAGACAGATTTATTTCAGCAAAAAAATTCTAAAAACAGTAGCCATGGTTTAGCCATACTAAAGACCTGGTCGTCTTTTGCCAGTCTTATCCTACCCTAGAGACAGTTTTATTTTAGCAAAAAAATTCTAAAGTCAGTAGCCTTGGTTTAGCCATACTAAAGACCTGTTTTTTTTTTTGCCAGACTTTTCCCACGATAGAGACTAATTAATTTTAGCAAAGAAATTCTAATGTCAGTGGCCATGGTTCAGTTATACTAAAGACCTGGTCCTTTATTGCCAGACTTTTCCCACGCTAGAGACAAATTGATTTTAACAAAAAAATTCTGAAGTCAGTAGCGATGGTTTAGCCATACTAAAGACCTTGATGTCTTTTGACAGACCTTTCCTTGCAAGTAACTGACTATTTTTAATTAAAAAAAATTTTTAAGTTAGTAGCAATGGTTCGGCCATACTATAAACTATTTCGTCTATTGCCAGACTAATGCCACGCTAGAAACAGATTTATTTTAGCAAAAACATTCTAAAGTCAGTAGCCATGGTTTAGCCATACTAAAGACCTGGTCATCCTTTGTCGGACATTTTCCAAGCTAGAAACAGATTAACTTTAGCAAAAAAATTCTAAAGTCAGTAGCCATGGTTTAGCCATACTAAATACCTGGTTATCTTTTGCCAGACTTTTCCCACGCTAGAGACAGATTTAGTTCAGCAAAAAAATTCTAAAGACAGTAGCCATGGTTTAGCCATACTAAAGACCTGGTCGTCTTTTGCTATACTTTTCCCACGCTAGAAACAGATTAATTTTAGCAAAAAAATTCTAAAGTCAGTAGCCATGGTTTATCCATACTGAAGACCTGGTCGTCTTTTGCCAGACTTTTTTTAAGCTAGAAACAGATTAACTTTAGCAAAAAAATTCTAAAGTCAGTAGCCATGGTTTAGCCATACTAAATACCTGGTTATCTTTTGCCAGACTTTTCCCACGCTAGAGACAAATTAATTTTAGCAAAAAAATTCTAAAGTCAGTAGCCATGGTTTAGCCATACTAAATACCTGGTCATCTTTTGCCAGACTTTTCCCAGATTAATGTTAGCAAAATTATTCTAAAGTCAGTAGACAGTGTTTGGCCATACTATTGACATTTTAGTCTTTTGCCAAACTTTTACCACGCTAAAAACAGATTAATTTTAGCAAAACAATTATAAAGTCAGTAGCCATGGTTTATCCATACTAAAGACCTGGTCGTTTTTTGCCAGACTTTTCCTACGCTAGAGACAAATTAATTTTAGCAAAAAAATTTTAAAGTAAGTAGCCATCGTTTAGCTATACTAAAGACCTGGTCCTTTATTGCCAGACTTTTCCCACGCTAGAGACAAATTGATTTTAACAAAAAAATTCTAAAGTCAGTAGCCATGGGTTAGCAATACTAAAAACCTGGTCGTCTTTTGCCAGACTTTTCCCACGCTGGAAACAGATTAATTTTAGCAAAAAAATTCTAAAGTCAGTAGCCATGGTTTAGCCATACTAAAGACCTGGTCGTCTTTTGGCAGACTTTTCCCACGCTAGAGACAAATTGATTTTAACGAAAAAATTCTAAAGTCAGTAGCCATGGATTAGCCATACTAAAGACCTTGTCGTCTTTTGCCAGACTTTTCCCACGCTAGACACAGATTAATTTTAGCAAAAAAATTTTAAAGTAAGTAGCCATGGTTTAGCTATACTAAAGACCTGGTCCTTTATTGCCAGACTTTTCCGACGCTAGAGACAAATTGATATTAACAAAAAAATTCTAAAGTCAGTAGCCATGGTTTAGCCATACTAAAGACCTGGTCGTCTTTTGCCAGACTTTTCCCACGCTAGAGACAAATTAATTTTAGCAAAAAAATTCTAAAGTCAGTAGCCATGGTTTAGCCATACTAAATACCTGGTCATCTTTTGCCAGACTTTTCCCAGATTAGTGTTAGCAAAATTATTCTAAAGTCAGTAGACAGTATTTGGCCATACTATTGACATTTTAGTCTTTTGCCAAACTTTTACCACGCTAAAAACAGATTAATTTTAGCAAAACAATTATAAAGTCAGTAGCCTTGGTTTATCCATACTAAATACCTGGTCATCTTTTGCCAGACTTTTCCCACGCTAGAAACAGATTAATTTTAGCAAAAAAATTCTAAAAACTGTAGCCATGGTTTAGCCATACTAAAGACCTTGTCGTCTTTTGACAGACCTTTCTTTGCTAATAACTGACTATTTTTAATCAAAAAAAATTCTTTAGTCAGTAGCAATGGTTCGGCCATACTATTGACCATTTCGTCTATTGCCAGACTTATGCCACGCTAGAAACAAATTAATTTTAGGAAAAAAATTCTAAAGTCAGTAGCCATGGTTTATCCATACTGAAGACCTGGTCGTCTTTTGCCAGACTTTTTTTAAGCTAGAAACAGATTAACTTTAGCAAATAAATTCTAAAGTCAGTAGCCATGGTTTAGCCATACTAAAGACCTGGTCGTCTTTTGCCAGACTTTTTCCACGCTAGAAACAGATTAATTTAAGCAAAAAAAATCTAAAGTCAGTAGCCATGGTTTATCAATACTAAAGACCTGGTCGTCTTTTGCCAGACTTTTCCTACGCTAGAGACAAATTAATTTTAGCAAAAAAATTCTAAAGTCAGTAGCCTTGGTTTATCCATACTAAATACCTGGTCATCTTTTGCCAGACTTTTCCCACGCTAGACACAGATTAATTTTAGCAAAAAAATTTTAAAGTGAGTAGTCATGGTTTAGCTATACTAAAGACCTGGTCCTTTATTGCCAGACTTTTCCCACGCTAGAGACAAATTGATTTTAACAAAAAAATTTTAAAGTCAGTAGCCATGGTTTAGCCATACTAAAGACCTGGTCGTCTTTTGCCAGACTTTTCCCACGCTAGAGACAAATTGATTTTAACGAAAAAATTCTAAAGTCAGTAGCCATGGTTTAGCCATACTAAAGACCTGGTCATCTTTTGTCAGACTTTTTCCAAGCTAGAAACAAAATAACTTTAGCAAAAAAATTCTAAAGTCAGTAGCCATGGGTTAGCAATACTAAAAACCTGGTCGTCTTTTGCCAGACTTTTCCCACGCTAGAAACAGATTAATTTTAGCAAAAAAATTCTAAAGTCAGTAGCCATGGTTTAGCCATACTAAAGACCTGGTCGTCTTTTGCCAGACTTTTCCCACGCTAGAAACAGATTAATTTTAGCAAAAAAATTCTAAAGTCAGTAGCCATGGATTAGCCATACTAAAGACCTTGTCGTCTTTTGCCAGACTTTTCCCACGCTAGACACAGATTAATTTTAGCAAAAAAATTTTAAAGTAAGTAGCCATGGTTTAGCTATACTAAAGACCTGGTCCTTTCTTGCCAGACTTTTCCCACGCTAGAGACAAATTGATTTTAACAAAAAAATTCTAAAGTCAGTAGCCATGGTTTAGCCATACTAAAGACCTGGTCATCTTTTGTCAGACTTATTCCAAGCTAGAAACAGAATAACTTTAGCAAAAAAATTCTAAAGTCAGTAGCCATGGGTTAGCAATACTAAAAACCTGGTCGTCTTTTGCCAGACTTTTCCCACGCTAGAAACAGATTAATTTTAGCAAAAAAATTCTAAAGTCAGTAGCCATGGTTTAGCCATACTAAAGACCTGGTCGTCTTTTGCCAGACTTTTCCCACGCTAGAGACAAATTGATTTTAACGAAAAAATTCTAAAGTCAGTAGCCATGGTTTAACCATACTAAAGACCTGGTCGTCTTTTGCCAGACTTTTCCCACGTTAGAGACATATTAATTTTAGCAAAAAAATTCTAAAGTCAGTAGCCATGGTTTAGCTATACTAAAGACCTGGTCCTTTATTGCCAGACTTTTCCCACGCTAGAGACAAATTGATTTTAACAAAAAAATTCTAAAGTCAGTAGCCATGGTTTAGCCATACTAAAGACGTGGTCATCTTTTGTCAGACTTTTCCCAAGCTAGAAACAGATTAACTTTAGCAAAAAAATTCTAAAATCAGTAGCCATGGATTAGCCATACTAAAGACCTTGTCGTCTTTTGCCAGACTTTTCCCACGTTAGACACAGATTAATTTTATCAAAAAAATTTTAAAGTAAGTAGCCATGGTTTAGCTATACTAAAGACCTGGTCCTTTCTAGCCAGACTTTTCCCACGCTAGAGACAAATTGATTTTAACAAAAAAATTTTAAAGTCAGTAGCCATGGTTTAGCCATACTAAAGACCTGGTCGTCTTTTGCCAGACTTTTCCCACGCTAGAGACAAATTGATTTTAACGAAAAAATTCTAAAGTCAGTAGCCATGGTTTAGCCATACTAAAGACCTGGTCATCTTTTGTCAGACTTTTTCCAAGCTAGAAACAAAATAACTTTAGCAAAAAAATTCTAAAGTCAGTAGCCATGGGTTAGCAATACTAAAAACCTGGTCGTCTTTTGCCAGACTTTTCCCACGCTAGAAACAGATTAATTTTAGCAAAAAAATTCTAAAGTCAGTAGCCATGGTTTAGCCATACTAAAGACCTGGTCGTCTTTTGCCAGACTTTTCCCACGCTAGAGACATATTAATTTTAGCAAAAAAATTCTAAAGTCAGTAGCCATAGTTTAGCTAAACTGAAGACCTGCTCATCTTTTGTCAAATTTTTCCCTAGTTAGAAACCGATTAACTTTAACAAAAAAATTCTAAAGTCAGTAGCCATGGTTTAGCCATACTAAAGACCTGGTCGTCTTTTGCCAGACTTTTCCCACGCTAGAAACAGATTAATTTTAGCAAAAAAATTCTAAAGTCAGTAGCCATGGATTAGCCATACTAAAGACCTTGTCGTCTTTTGCCAGACTTTTCCCACGCTAGACACAGATTAATTTTAGCAAAAAAATTTTAAAGTAAGTAGCCATGGTTTAGCTATACTAAAGACCTGGTCCTTTCTTGCCAGACTTTTCCCACGCTAGAGACAAATTAATTTTAACAAAAAAATTCTAAAGTCAGTAGCCATGGTTTAGCCATACTAAAGACCTGGTCATCTTTTGTCAGACTTATTCCAAGCTAGAAACAGAATAACTTTAGCAAAAAAATTCTAAAGTCAGTAGCCATGGGTTAGCAATACTAAAAACCTGGTCGTCTTTTGCCAGACTTTTCCCACGCTAGAAACAGATTAATTTTAGCAAAAAAATTCTAAAGTCAGTAGCCATGGTTTAGCCATACTAAAGACCTGGTCGTCTTTTGCCAGACTTTTCCCACGCTAGAGACAAATTGATTTTAACGAAAAAATTCTAAAGTCAGTAGCCATGGTTTAACCATACTAAAGACCTGGTCGTCTTTTGCCAGACTTTTCCCACGTTAGAGACATATTAATTTTAGCAAAAAAATTCTAAAGTCAGTAGCCATGGTTTAGCCATACTAAAGACCTGGTCGTCTTTTGCCAGACTTTTCCCACGCTAGAGACAAATTAATTTAAGCAAAAAAATTCTAAAGTCAGTAGCCATGGTTTAGCCATACTAAATACCTGGTCATCTTTTGCCAGACTTTTCCCACGCTAGAAACAGATTAATTTAAGCAAAAAAAATCTAAAGTCAGTAGCTATGGTTTATCCATACTAAAGACCTGGTCGTCTTTTGCCAGACTTTTCCCACGCTAGAAACAGATTAATTTAAGCAAAAAAAATCTAAAGTCAGTAGCTATGGTTTATTCATACTAAAGACCTGGTCGTCTTTTGCCAGACTTTTCCAACGCGAGAAACAAATTAATTTTAGCAAAAAAATTCTGAAGTCAGTAGCCATGGTTTAGCCATACTAAAGACCTGGTCGTCTTTTGCCAGACTTTTCCCACGCTAGAGACAAATTAATTTTAGCAAAAAAATTCTAAAGTCAGTAGCCATGGTTTAGCTATACTGAAGACCTGCTCATCTTTTGTCAGATTTTTCCCAAGTTAGAAACCGATTAACTTTAGCGAAAAAATTCTAAAGTCAGTAGCCATGGTTTAGTCATACTAAAGACCTGGTCGTCTTTGGCCAGACTTTTCCCACGCTAGAAACAGATTAATTTAAGCAAAAAAAATCTAAAGTCAGTAGCCATGGTTTATCTATACTAAAGACCTAGTCGTCTTTTGCCAGACTTTTTTCACGCTAGAAACAGATTAATTTCAGCAAAAAAATCTAAAGACAGTAACCGTAGTTTAGTCATACTAAAGACCTGACGTCTTTTGCTAGACTTTTCCCACGCTAGAAACAGATTAATTTTAGCAAAAAAATTCTAAAGACTGTAGCCATGGTTTAGCCATACTAAAGACCTGGTCATCCTTTGTCGGACTTTTTCCAAGCTAGAAACAGATTAATTTTAGCAAAAAAAATCTAAAGACAGTAACCGTGTTTTAGTCATACTAAAGACCTGACGTCTTTTGCCAAACTTTTCCCAAGCTAGAAACAGATTAACTGTAGCAAAAAAATTCTAAAGTCAGTAGCCATGGTTTAGTTATACTACAGACCTGGTCGTCTTTTGCCAGACTTTTCCTACGCTAAAAACAGTTTAATTTTAGCAAAAAAATTCTAAAGTCAGTAGCCATGGTTTAGCCATACTACAGACCTGGTCGTCCTTTGCCAGACTTTTCCCACGCTAGAGACAGATTAACTTTAGCAAAAATATTTAAAAGTCAGTAGCCATGGTTTAGCCATACTGAAAACCTTGATGTCTTTTGACAGACCTTTCCTTGCTAGTAACTGACTATTTTTAATTAAAAAAAATTCTTAAGTTAGTAGCAATGGTTCGGCCATACTATTAACCATTGCGTCTATTGCCAGACTTATGCCACGCTAGAAACAGATTAATTTTAGCAAAAACATTCTAAAGACAGTAGCCATGGTTTAGCCATACTAAAGACCTGGTCGTCTGTTGCTACACTTTTCTTACGCAAGAAACAGATCTACTTTAGCAAAAAAATTTTAAGTTAGTAGCTATGGTTTAGCCATACTAAAGACCTGGTCGTCTTTTGCCAGGCTTTTCCCACGCTAGAGACAAATTAATTTTAGCAAAAAAATTCTAAAGTCAGTAGCCATGGTTTAGCCATACTAAAGACCTAGTCGTCTTTTGCCAGACTTTTTTTACGCTAGAAACAGATTAATTTTAGCAAAAAAAAATCTAAAGACAGTAACCGTGGTTTAGTCATACTAAAGACCTGAAGTTTTTTGCCAAACTTTTCCCACGCCAGAGACAGATTTATTTCAGCAAAAAAATTCTAGACACAGTAGCCATGGTTTATCCATACTAAAGACCTGGTCGTCTTTTGCCAGATTTTTCCCACGCTAGAGACAAATTAATTTTAGCAAAAATATTTAAAAGTCTGTAGCCATGGTTTAGCCATACTAAGTACCTGGTCATCTTTTGACAGACCTTTCCTTGCTAGTAACTGACTATTTTTAATTAAACAAAATTCTTAAGTCAGTAGCAATGGTTCGGCCATACTATTGACCATTTCGTCTATTGCCAGACTTATGCCACGCTAGAAACAGATTAATTTTAGCAAAAACATTCTAAAGTCAGTAGCAATGGTTCGGCCATACTATTGACCATTTCGTCTATTGCCAGACTTTTCCTACGCTAAAAACCGATTAATTTCAGCAAAAAAATTCTAAGGACAGAAGCCATGGTTTAACCATACTAATGACCTGGTCATTTTTTCCAGACTTTTCCCAAGCTAGAGACAAATTGATTTTAACAAAAAAATTCTAAAGTCAGTAGCCATGGTTTAACCATACTAAAGACCTGGTTATCTTTTGTCAGACTTTTTCCAAGCTAGAAACAGATGAACTTTAGCAAAAAAATTCTAAAGTCGGTAGCCATGGTTTAGCCATTCTGAAACCTGGTCGTCTTTTGCCAGACTTTTTTCACGCTAGAAACAGATTAATTTTAGCAAAAAAAATCTAAAGACTGTATCCGTGGTTTAGTCATACTAAAGACCTGACGTCTTTTGCCAGACTTTTCCTACGCTAGAGAAAGATTAATTTTAGCAAATAAATGCTAAAGTTAATAGCTATGGTTTAGCCATACTAAAGACCTTGTCGTCTTTTGCCAGACTTTCTACGCTAGAAACTGTTAAGTCAGTAGCCAGTGTTCGGCCAGACTTATGAAAATGTCGTCTTCTACAGTATTTTTCTTTGCTAGAAATGGACTTCTTTCTGCAAAAATAATGGTTTGATCTGTAGCCATAATATCGTTGCCTCTAATAGTATTTTTTTCCAGTAAGCAGGGATTTTTAAGTATGGAAAAAGTTTGTGTAAAAGTGGCATTTTATTTAGTCTGGCTAATCCATGGCTACTGAGTAGCTACAATTTCCAAAATCGAAAGTTTTTCATTTTTGAAAAAATACTAAGATTGACAGCTATGATTTAGGGAGACTGAAGATTATGTTGTTCTCTACTATTTTTTTCCTATCCGAAAAATTGCCTGATTTCTGTTGATAAAGATTCTCAGGTCAGTAGATATGGTTCGGCCAGATTGAAGACTGTAGCATCTTGCTCTAGATTTTTCTTACCCTAGAAGGGTTACCCAGTCTTGTTTACCCAGATTAAAAACCATGCCTTTTTTAATTTTTAAAATCTTCTTTGTTTTGTAATAAACGATACTCAGTAACCTCTAACCATCTTTTTTTCTGTTTAAATGCAATATTTATGTTTAATTAAAGTTTTGGCTGTTTTAACCAACATTTTGCATTTTTTCATCTTTTGGACCCTGTATCTCGAAAACTGTCCATTTTTTGACATTTAGTCTATTGACACTTTTAATCTACAGGTTAAGAACTGCAAAATTGCAAAATATAAAAAAATTGGCCGAGAGCCATTTACAATAGAAAGTGTGCGGGGTCCTTTGCAATAAATTTCTAAATATTGTCCGATTTTAAAATAAAAACATAGAAGTAATTTTTTTCGAATTGGAACAAATTGTGGGATAGGAGCATAACATTTCTGACTTTTATATATTTAAACCACCCTAATATATATACAAAAAGATGTATTATCATAAGAGCACGATATTATGACAAAAAAAAGCAATTTGATTTAATTAATACATGAAGAGAAATTTTTTATTTTCAAGGGGGAGTGTAAATAATTTTTTAACGTTCCATTTAGGGGAAGGGGGGTTGTCATTTGGACCAAGCGTAGCCAAAGGGGGGGGAGGGGGGTAGGGACAAAAACACTAAAAATTGGTGTAACGTTCTTTATGGATGACCCCTAGGTTCGATAGAAACTATTATTATTATTACTATTATTATTATTATTATTATTAGTTTTTTTTTTAACACGAACTTATTATTTAAAGAACAAACCTAAAACCGGGACTCTGAGTTCGTACTTGCGTTAAATAGCGCTTGTTCTTTTTTTGCGCCAAAATAAATTGGATATTTTTTACGAAAATTATTAAAAATAAGATAAATAATAATAATATTGTCTTACAAATTTTATTTTGTTAGTATAAGTTCATACAAAGTAAAGAAAGACAAGTTTAATCTTTTAAGATAGCGATTTAACATACGCTGCTTGTCAAATTGCTATTTTTAATGGTAAAATTGTACTATGTTTACTTCGTATCATCTTATACTAACGTTATTAAAATATGTAAGGCAATATCATAACCATTTGTCTTATTTTCAATAACTTTCATAATTAAATATTTCAGTTTTTAGCGTTTAAAAAGAACGAGCACTATTTAGCGCAAGCACTAACTCAGAGTCTGATCACCACAAAAATTTTTTATTTGTTTTGACCTGTTGACTAAGTTAATTGTTGAATAACAGTTTTTACTTGTGACGACAGTCAAGAATAATGTAGTTCTGGGATTGCAGATTAAGTTTAGATAACAATAAATCAGTCTAAATCACTCTTTTATGATCAAAAACTTCAAATGTGTTTTTCGCAGAAATCATGTTTTCTCGCTGTGTCATGTAACTTACAAAATTTTTTTCAAATGTTGTCAAATTTATAAGTTACTTTTACTCAGTTATTCCTAAACAATTTTATTGAGAAATGAGTCGTTTTCATGAGACTCCCCCTTTGAGGGACATTAAAATTTAATACAGGTTTATACTTACTAATTCGTCATCCAGTAATGCTCTGTATTTTTGCATTAATTGGTGCGCATTTAGCTCTGATGCATCTTTGTTTCTCTCATTTCGTGTCCGATTAAGTAATACTTTTAATTTATTTTTATTAATGGTGCCTGCACCCATTTCTTTTTGCATTGAATCTAGATCATCCATTAAACTGTTATTGGTCGATTCATTTACATCTTTAGACTTTTGATTCTTTCTTCTATTCTGATTTTTAAAATGGGTATGAAGTTTTTTTTCTATTGATGACTGTAAATAAATAAGATGTATGTGCATTACATTTGTTACGCATTCATAGTTAGTTTTTTTAAAAAAGTACAAAATTACACTTTCTTTGTTAAATTAGAGATCGCATGTCACACGGTACCTTTTTATTTTAAAATTAGAAGAAAAAATTAGTTGTTGACTATTAAGAAAAAATTAGATGGAAAACATACAAGTAGCGTCAACCGTGGCTGCTTTGGCACGCGAGGTTATTAATGCATAAAATCATTATAATTATTGAGATGCTTTAATTTGTAACTTCAGTTAAATATTATTTCATGTCTAGACTACAGAAAATACTAATTAAAGTTACTTAATTCATTGTCAGAAACCAGAAAAAATTTCATGAAGTTGTAACGATTAATCTGAAAATGTTTAAAATTCTTAAAATTTTGCTTAGGTTTTCGGAAGTTTAAAAGTTGATGCTGAAAATATTTTAGAATATTATTGTCAATTTACTTCCTATGATGATCTACATGTGATGTCCTAACTTTGAAATTTGAGAATACTTGAACAAGATCTTCCAACTATTTTTGTGTCATATCTTGTATGTGATCAGAAACATAATGTTGGACAAAAACATGCATAGGTTCAATCCAAGAATTTAGAATGTGCTCTTGTACAGGTTCTGGCGTAAGATTTTGTACAAAAATCATTTAATCGTACAAGAACTTGGACAGGCTTTTGTCTAGAAAATAAAAAAAAAATTATTACTGACAAGATTCGAACTCAACTCACCTAATTAACGAACGTCTTAAACCCCATGGATATCATTTGTAAGGAAGCAGTAGACGGAATCCATTTCAAATCATGCAGGCAGTCCGACGGTGCATCGACAATTAAGTTCCTATAAAAGTATGTTTTTCTGCTCAAAGAATAAAGAAACACGTATTTTTTTAAATTTTGATAATATATTTTTTTTAATGTTTATGATTTTATTACGATTTTAACAAAAAAATAGGTTTTTTTATCAATTTTTTCTTTAAAATCTCGTAATTTACACAATTTTCAATCTTTTTAGTTGCTCTTTATTTCAGTTTGTTCTGTTTTTTATGCTTTTTAAAAATTTACCAAGAAAATTCAAAAATATTGATAAACAAAAACAATACTTTGATTTAAAAAAAAAAAAAATTATCTCAAAAAGGCCACCTTTTTTTTCTTCAAATTTTAAGGGTTTATAGCTACTTAAGTGTACTACTCACCACAAAAATTTCATTTAGTATTTGTTTGTTTCTTGGGAGAAAAAATTATTTTCTATTTTTTCGTAAAATCCTCCAAAATCTCGAAATTTGGAGGTTTAAAATTGTCCCTTAGACCCTTTGCATTTTTAATGCTGTATTTAAAAAATATCATAAAAAATCATTACAGATAGTAAATAACAATATTATCCAAATTAATTAAAAAAAAAAAAAAATTTATGTTGGACACCCTTTTATTGAAAGATTTTGAGTAATATATAATTTAGCATTTTAAATATTATCATTTTGCTATTATAATATTTTCATAATAATATATAATATACTATTCACATAACGAATATTACTTCAACTCTTAATTGAAATTATCAGATATTACGTATGTACCACATTAATATATTGGCTTATAATATATTTTAGCCGATATTTTCAATTAAAAAATGAGGTAATATTCGTTCTATGAAAAGAATATTATATATTTATATGAAAATATTATAATGGCAAGATGATTACACCCAAACTGCTAAATTCTATTAAACTCCAAATTTTTCAATAAATAGATGTTCAATTTAAAAACAAAAATTTTTTTTTTCAAGAAAGTTGGATAATATTACTATTTATCAGCTGTAATAAATTTTTATGATATTTTTTAAAAATAGCATTAAAAATTTTAACAAAGGGGCCAAGGAACGATTTTCAATCTTCAAAATTGCGTGATTTCGGAGGTTTTTACGAAAAATTAGAAAATAATTTTTTTCTTCCAAGAAACAAAAAATACCAAATGAAATTTTTGTGGTAAGTAGTACATTAAGTAGCTATAAACCCTAAAAATTTGAAGAACAGAAAAGGTGGCCTTTTTGAGATAAAAACTTTTTTAGTTTTTTAAAAAAATCAAAGTATTGTTTTTGTTTATCAATATTTTTTAATTTTTTTGAAACATTTTTAAAAAGCATAAAAAGTAGAACAAACTGAGCCAAAGAGCAACTAATAAGCTTGAAAATTGTGTATATTACGAGATTTTTTTAAAAAAATGTATAAAAAACCTGTTTTTTTTGTTAAAATCTTTAAAAAATAGTAAAAATTCAACAACAACAAAATAAAAATCAAATCAAAATTTAAAAAAATACGTGTGTCTTTATTTTTTGAGCAGAAAAACGTACTTTCATACGAATTTAATTCTCGATGCACCATCGGACTGCCTGCATGATTTGAAATGGATTCAATTAGTACTATAAAATCTTAACCACATCTTTCTTTAAAATGTTGCTAATTTAATATGAATGAGATTTTGTAGAATAATTGAGATACCTGAGTTCGTAACTAAAATGTGTAACATTTTTTTTGTTTTTTAAAAAAAGAACTTGTTCAAAAATTTTTAGAAGTCAGTGTTCTTGTAAAAGATCTTACACAAGAAACTATATTTAAGAACACGTTTCAAATTTTTGGATTAAACTCATAAGTGTTCTTATTCAAGTCCAAGTCACTGATCACGCACAAGTTATGATACCAGAACAGGTACGAAATCTTGTCCAAGTTTTTTAATTTGATACTTACTATAAATTTCAAGGAAAAAGGATAAAATACTGATAACCCAGAATCTCCTCGGTTACTTTGTTAATTTTTTAAAATCAATTATTTTACAAACAAAATTTTGGATTAGGTCAAAAAGATTCTAGTACACCGTTTAAAAACATTTTTCTCTTACTTTTGTGCCAAAAGTTCTGGAGAACGTTACAGCAGATTTTAATAAAATTTTTAACTTTTATTAAGCCTTTTATTAAACTTTTATTAAATAATTAATTATTTATAAATTAACATTAATAAATGTATAAAATAACGAAGGATTTTTGAAGGTGTCCAATAAAATTTTTAAGCACATTTTTTCATCGAGAAATTAATTTTTTGTCAGCAAACTGTTTCATGCTAAAAATGAAACCTAATGAATAAAAATATTATATTCGTTGTTTTAAAACAAATCGATTGACCTATAAACAGTAGGGGAGTGGGTCCCAAAATGGACAGGGCCCCAAGATAGACATTTCGTATAAAATTTTTGTTTAAGTTGACAGCGCCTTATGCTTCCTGACATTTTTGTTGTTTGTTTAGACGAAGATTTTGATGCACATTTGAAGAAAAAAAACCAGTTGGTTTTTCTTCTACACAGACCACGTGATTTTGTGTCTAAAAATGTTTTGTCACAATTTTTTCTTAAGTTAGTAAAGTTATTTAAATTTATGATTTAGAATAAGCTCTTAACGTTATAATATTCTTTATTTATCGTTTAATAATATTCTAAAATGATTTTACTAATTTTTTGTTTGTAAAAAAAATTTTACTGGGGATTAAAAAATGGTGTCATGGACCCTATGATAGACAGGCCCCAAATCTCAATGTATTTATTTTCATAGTTTCGATTTTACACTTTTTTTAATAATTTTTTGAGCCAATTAATTGAAATTTTTTATTTTCCACCATAAAATGTTATGTTATCGTTACAGAATTTGATATATCGATATTTTTCGATATCTTATTACTTTTTACTGTTAAGCTATTAAATTAAAGTTTTTAGAAATGTTATTTCTTGATGAATACAGTAAAATGATTAAAAGTTAGTTTAAGAATTGTTACACGATGTTTATTTTTTATTTACTTCATTTTTCAGAGACTTTTAAGAAGGTGTCTATCTTGGGGCCACTTTTTTTTGGATCCGAAATTTTAACAATTGAAAAAAATGTTTTAAAAAATGTTTTAAAAAATGTTTATGTTGAAAATAAAATTGTATCCCAGTAGCCATAAGTTACCTTATAAATTGTACTTTCATCCGGTATAAAACATTTTAATATATCTTATTCGGTTTCGATTCTAGAGCAATAAATCGAATGGGTGTCCAACTTGGAGCCCTCTCCCCTAAATAATTTATAAAAAAATCATACAATAATTCTCGGTTTTTCAGTTTTTCTGATATTTAACATTTTTTTTTTTTCTATAATTTGTCTAATTTTATTTTTTTAGATATAGTTTCTTTGGATAACATATTATGCAATATAAAACTAATTGCTTATCTTTAGCTTCAGCACTATGATACAGCATTTTGCCATATATATAGGAATAGCACATTAATCTTATAACTTTAAAATGAATTTATTGCAAATTTAGCTGATAATATTAATATGCTTAAACTTTTAAAAGACATGCAATTGTAATCTTGTACGAAAAAAAATTTAATTAAATTAATAAAATAAATTAAATCAAATTAAAGAGTTAATTTTAATTTTTCTTAAATGTCAGCAAAGAGATATGAAATGAATATATCTTTCACTTAAATCAAGTCAGTTACTCGTCTTTTCTTACTTTAGAAAAAAGATTTCATAATGCAAAATCAAACCACAAAATTTTTTATGCAACTTTATAAGTAAACAAACTTTGATGCACAAAATAGCTCCAACAGAGTGTCTACGTTGAGAACGATTTTGGTAAAATTTTTTTTTTTGGTGCACTTAACTTACAGAAAATCACGAAAAGGAGGCCCACATCATAACTCAATAATTACATTCTGCATTTTTCAAACTCTAAATTTCAAATCAGCATAGAGCGTAAAACAGCTGTTTTGCTTACAAAATAGCCCTGGTTGACGATATCTATTTTTTAATCAATTGAACTAACTATAAATTGAAGCGACATGCATGACAATGTTCTATATTCGATTAGTTCGAACTTCCAATTGTCATAATTTCGTTAAACAGCACTTTCATGAAGTCGAATGTCTATTTTAAAGAACTTGTTTTTAATCGGATGTAAATTAATCCGAATTTTTACTAAGTAGAATTTTCAAGTCACTGAACTCATATTTGACATAAATTTCTATTCACAGAATTTCTATTTTACCAACCCCTCATTTTCAAAAGAACATTAATTTCACCGAATGTTAATTCGGCAGAATTAGCATTTAACAGAATGTTATTTTAGCCGAATTTTTAACTGGCAGATATGATTTCATGTAAATCAAAATTTGGACAAATGAAAATTCAACCAAATAGACATTCTGTTAGTAAAAATTCGGCTAAATTAACATTCTGTTAAATGCTAATTCTGCTGCATTGATATTCGATGAAATTAATGTCCTTCTAAATAAGGAGTTAGTTGAATAAAAATTCCGTAAATAGAAATTTATGTCAAATATGGGTTCGGTGACTTAAAAATGGTACTTAATGAAAATTGGGATTAATTTTTATTCGATTTCAAACAAGTTCTATAAAATCAGCATTTGATTTAATGAAAATGCTGTTTAATAAAATTCTGACAATTGAAGGTTCGAACTAATCAGAAGTAGAATATGGTCATGCGTCTCATTAAAACTTAATTTAAACATTTTAATACCACATTATTATTTCCAACAATAATAATATGGACCATTGACGGCAATACTCCAACAAACAACTCAACAAACTCAACAAACAACAAACACAAATATCTCCTGGGATATTAATATGATATCCACTAGATATCGAAATTTCCGCTCTCCCAGATTTCCGCAGCGGATAATAACAGCGGATTTACGCTGTTATAAGGGAAAACACATATACTTACGGAGGTTCCCAACAGGGGATATTTTTTTTCTGCTATAAGTGATACGGAAACTCTTTTTCGCACACTGGTCTCCTTGTTTCTTAACATTTTACGGCCAATGTCTCTTATCATGGAGTTCTTATGATTTCTTTCCAATTTTCCCGTTTTAAGAGCTTTCATAACACAGTCCTCAAACTTATTTGGAACATATTTTTCCATTGAAGTCTAAAGAGAAGTAAGAATTATGAATTATTAATAAAAGGTATGAAAATCTCATACTAGTTTATCGTGTACAGAGGATTTTTTAAATGTACAGATTAATTTGATTAAAACTACTTGAGTTTAAAAGCTTTTTGATGTTGAAGCCAAATTTTCGTGACATGAACATGCTTCTGTGTAATCTAGCATTGACAAGTACTACAATTATTAAACATTCTAATTGCAATAACTTTTATGCAAGTTATTATTAATTTTTGAAATCATTTTATTAATTTAAACTGAAAGGTTTTTAATTTTCTCTTTATTCTGCAACTTTTTAAAGTAAGTTAAGTACAAACGGTCGATTAACGATTAGCGCCTCCAACTCATTTCCATCTACCTGCACGGCGACGAAAGGGAGTAGTCCTAGTCACATATTACGTAATTTTTTGTAGGGGGGGGGGGGGCAAGCAGTTTGTTACGACCAGCAGAAAAAATGGCACTAATGCAGACACCAACGTGTTACATGGAGGAGGGAGGGGGTGGTCAAAATTTTCAGAAAAAAAGTTACGTAATATGTGAATGCTCCCAAATTTCATTTCGGGTCCTCTCCCATTTTGTTACCCTATACCTGACCCTGCGTAAATCTCTACTACTGCCAAATACCCCTTCCAATTTATACTCAGTCGAATTGTACTAGAGTCATGAAACCTGACGATACATTGTGAATCACATTGTGCATCACAATTTGTGATTTTTACTATATTTAAATAGATTTAAATAGAATCATTTTCAACTAAAAAGCGTAAATTTTAATTCTTAAGCAAATGTCCAGATGTATATGTGTCTGTTTGTGTGTACAGCGTTTTTTGTCGCCAGGATATCTCGAGAACGATGTAGTACCTGCAAAGCATTTTGTTCATTATAACCGAATAAAGGATACTGTTAACCTTGAAGTTCAGTTGTGATCACTGGTATATTGTTTATTTTTTTCCGAGTATCTCTAACCTAAAAATAAAGCACCTTTGCTAGAGGCTTATTTTCTCAGTGTAAGCTCACTAATATCTAAATTCCAGGGATGCGTACGAAAACAGAACGAAACGGCAAATGATTTTCGTTCTGTTCCGGGCGCTAGGCACACAACGAAAGTAGGTAGGGATATGTATACGTGTCGCAGCACGTAACAAAAGTCGATGAGCAATCGGTTCTGTTTACAAACACGAAACAACAAGAGACTTTCGTTTCGAGCTGCGGCACGGAACGAAAATCCAAGAGACTTTCGTTCCGGGCCATGGAGCGGAACGAAAGTCGACTTTCGTTCCGGGCCTAGACACGAAACGAAACGAAAATATACTTTCGTTCTAGAGGGCCAAGTAATGAAACGAAAGACACAGAAGGAAACTTTGTATCTTCTCGATATATCGCATTATGTTTTTGTGTCGAACTTAATCAAAAGAATAAAAATAGAAACTCTTAATTTTTTAAACATAGTAGAATCAACTCTCTTAAAAAAGTTATTTTTTTGGTTTTTCAAGAATTAAAATAATGAAAATATAAAATAGTAATATTTAATAATCTTTTAAACACTCTAAAAACATAATGAGCTACAAGAGATGGCAAATTACGCATGCGGAATAAAAAGTGGAATTCCGCATGATAATTTTGCATAATATTTACGTATGTGGAATAGTGTTTTATGAAAATTCCGCATGCGGAATAAAATGCGGAATTCCGCATGATAATTCTCCATAATATTTACGAATGCGGAATAGCATTTTTATGAAAATTCCGCATGCGGAATAAAATGCGGAATTCCGCAGGAAATTTACGCATGCGGAATAGTGTTTTACAAAAATTCCGCATGCGGAATAAAATGCGGAATTGCGCATTATAATTCAGCATGAAATTTACGCATGCGGAATAGTGTTTTATTTTAATTCCGCATGCGTGATAGTGTTTTATGGAAATTCCGGATGCGGAATAAAATACGAAATTCTGCATGATAATTCTCCATGATATTTACGCATGCGGAATAGTGTTTTTATGAAAATTCCCCATGCGGAATAAAATGTGTAATCCCGCATAAAATTTACGCATGCGGAATAGTGTTTTATGATAATTCCAAATGTTAATTACGCATGCCTGATAGTGTTTTATGAAAATTCCGCATGCTGAATAAAATATGTTAATTATGCAGGTGGTATTCCGTATGCGTTACTATCAAAAAACACTATTCCTCTTGCGTTATTGTCATAAGACACTGTTCCGCATGCGTAATTATTATAAAACACTAGTGCGCCTACACCCAGAGAAGAGATTTATTAACTCACAGCCTATTAACTTTTTTGTTTGAATCAAATAAATTTTTATTTGAATCGAATACATTTTTATTTGTGTCAAATAAAATTTTATTTGATTTAAATAAATTTTTTTATTTGACACAAATAAAAATTTTGTTGGCTGTAAGACAAAGATATTTTTATTTGGCACAAATAACTTACCTTTGTGTCAAATATAGAGTTACAAAATTCTCGGTAATTTAAAATCCGGTTATATTCTCGAGAATATAACCGAGAATATTCTCCTTCCGGAGAATTTATAAGAATTTTCTGTGTTTGAATGAGCTCCACTATTTTGAAACACAATCAATTAATTAAAAAAAAAATTAATAAATAACAAAATAATTATCATTACAAATTAACTATAAGTCAATGAAGTGTAAAAATTATTATTAAATATAACAATTATAAACAATTTTAAAATGAAAGAAAGTAATTTAAATTTTAAAAAAACACTTCAAAATCTTAGAAAAAAATTGAAAAAAATTAGAGTAATAAAAAATTAGAGAAAATAATTAAAAATTTAAAAATAAAATTCAGAAAATGATGAAAATGATTATAAATTTAAGAAAATTATAAATAAATAATATATATATAATTTAAAATTGAAGAAAATAATTAAAATTTAAAAAATTGCAGAATATATTTTAATTAAAGGAAATTTAAAGAAAATTTCAGAAAAATACTTAAAACTTTTAGAAATTAGTTGCAAAACAAAAGAAAATAATTAAAAATTAGACAAAATAAATGAAAAAAAATAAACATAATTTAAAATTAAGAAAAAATTTTTTTACTTTAAGAGAAATAATTGCAAAACATACGGAATATAGGTACATAAAATACAAGAAAATCGTAGATATAATTGAAAATTGAATAGAAAAATGAAAATTTCAGGTAAATAATTAAAAACTTTTTGGAAATTATTAAAAAGAACGTAAATAATTGAAAATAATAAACAAATAATATAAATAATTGAAAATTGAATTAAATAATTGAAAATGATCAACAATTTTAAAGAAAATAATGGGAAATTTGAGAAAAAAATTTAAAAATTTTAGAAAATAATTTTAAAAAATAAGAATAATTAAAACTTGTGGACAATAATTGGAAAATGATTTTAAAATTTAAAACTTGAAGACAATAATTGAAATATGATGAAAACAATGATAAGTTGAAAAAAATTTTGTTATTTTTCTTTCAATTATCAACTATTTCTTTAAAATTTCAATTTAAATCTTTAATCTTCAATTTAATTTTTTAATCTATCATTTATTAATTTTTAATTTTCAATTATTTTCTTCAATATTCAATTGCATTCTACGTTTTTCAATTACTTTATTCAAAATTCAATAATTCGCATTTTTTCAATTATCAAATATTTTCTTGAAATTTCAATACATTTTTTCAACTTCCAAATGATTTCTTTAATATTCACTTATTTTTTACAATTGTTTCCATTATTTTCATCAGTTTTCAATTAACAATTTAATTTTCTCCTTCAATTTTATGATTATTCATCAATTAAAAATTTTTTTTTTCAAATGCGGATTATTCTTATCTGTTTTTGATCTTTTTTTTAAATGTTAATTATTTTTTTTAATAGTTAATTATTTTCGTCATATTGTAATTTTTCTTTTAATTATTATCAATCATTTTCTTGAAATTTCTTTTTGTTGTAACCCTTTTATGGTCCATTAATGGACTGCTGGTGATGTTAATTAAATAAATAAATAAATTTACATTTATTTCCTATATTTACAATTTATTTCTTCAATTTTTAATTATTTTTTTCAATCCAAAAAAAATTTCTTTAAATTTTAATTATTTTGATCGATTTTCAAATAAGTCCTTAATATTAATTAAATCCCGCATTTTCTCAATTGTCAATTATTTTATTTCAATACAATTCTTGAATTTCCAATTGATTTCTTTAATTTTCATTTATTATCTACATTTTTTTTCCACAATTTTTATCAGTTTTCAATTGACAATTTATTATTATTCTTCAATTTTATGAATATTCATTAATTAAAAAATTTTTTTTGTACGAATGATGATAATTCTCACCATTTGTCGAATTTTTTTTTTCTTTATTAATAAAGTTTTTAATATTTAATTATTTTTGTAATATTGTAATTTTTCTTTTGATTATGAATTATTTTCTTGAAATTTCCATTTAATTGTTTAATTTCCAATTTATTTCTTCAATTTTTATTTTTAAATATTTTCTTTAATCTTCAATTTTTTTTATCGACGAATTAATGTTATCTAAATAAATAAATAAATAAATGAATAAATAAATAAATTCCTCAATATTTAATAATTCTCTTATTATTTCAATTATTTTTTACAGTCATAAAAATTGTTTTAAAATTTTAATTCAATTATTCAATTCTAGAACTATTCTCTTCAATTAATTCTTAGTTATCTTCTTTAAATTTAAACTCCACGTTTCAATTTTCAATTATTTTCTTTAATATTAAAAAATTATTGCTTTTTTTCTATTATTTTTTTCGATTAAATTTAAATTTTGAAGTATATTCTTTAAATTTCAATTCCATTCTTTAATCTTTAATTGCTTTCTTCAATTTTCAATTATTTTTTTCAATTTTCAATTATTTTTTTCAATTTTAATTATTTTTTCGATTTTTAATCCAGTTGTTTAATGTTATTTAATTCTTATTTCCAACAATTATTCCTTTAATTTTCTTAATTTTTAAATTTGTAATTATTTTTTTTAAACTTAATACCTCTTGTTCAATTTTTACAATTATTTTTTTTAGTTGTCTATTAATCTAGTCATTTTTTGAATTTTATTTTCAATTGCCAATAGTTTTCGTAATTTTTCACATATTTTCTTCAATTTTTTAACTATTTCCTTCAATTATTTATTATTTTCCGCAATTTTTAATTATTTCCTACAATTTTTTCAATTTTCAATTATTATCATAAAATTTTATAATTATTCTTTGATTTTTTAAAATTATTTGGTTCGGTTGTGTATTAATCTAGCCATTTTTGGAATTTTGTTTTCAATTGTCAATTATTTTTGTCATTTTGTCATTTTGTGATTTTTTTTTTAAAATTTAATTTAATTCTTAAATTTTTATTTTATTTCCTCAATTTTTTATTATTTTCTACAATTTCAATTATTTTTTTCGGTTTTCAATCTAGTTGTTTAATTTGCAATTATTTGCAACTGTTATTCCTATAATTTTTCAACTATTTTGTTTAAATGTAATATATTTATTGTTCATTTTTTTAAACTATTCTTTTCAATAATTGTGTAATTATGTATCCATTTTTCGAATTTTGTTTTCAACAGTCAATTATTTTCGTCATTTTTCAGATATATTCTTCAATTTCGTAATTTTCATTATTTCAATTTGCAAAAATTTATAGTTTTAAATGACCAACAACAATGCAAAGTTTGTCTTTATTGTTGGTATAGTTATTATAAATAATTCTTACTATATACATTAAAATTCGAATCATTACAAATATTATTAAAATTCTGGCATGGTCAGTTTCATTTTCATATTTAATGGGTTAAATGTTGAAGAAAACAATTAAATAAACAAAATAATTAATTTCAACAATTGATTAAATTGTAATTAAACAAATAATTTTTTCTATTTCATTAAGTTTAAAACAAAAATATAATTCGCTATCTCGAGACGATACAAAGTTTCCTTCTGTGTCTTTCGTTTCATTACTTGGCCCTCTAGAACGAAAGTATATTTTCGTTTCGTTTCGTGTCTAGGCCCGGAACGAAAGTCGACTTTCGTTCCGTTCCATGGCCCGGAACGAAAGTCTCTTGGATTTTCGTTCCGTGCCGCAGCTCGAAACGAAAGTCTCTTGAGTTTTCGTTTCTTGTTTGTATACAGAACCGATTGCTCATCAACTTTTGTTACGTGCTGCGACACGTATACATATCCCTACGTACTTTCGTTATGTGCCGAGCGCCAGAAACAGAACCATAACAATACTTTCGTACGCATCCCTGATTTAGACACAGAGATTTTTGAAAATATCCAATCAAAAATTTTTGAGCACCTTTTTTCGCCGAAAAAAAATTGTTTTTTGACATTTTTCCATTCTACAAATGAAACATAATGAATACAAAAATCATATTTCTTATCTTAAAACGAATCGATTGACCTATATAAAGTTTATAGTTGATTAAGAATTTGTAAAATAATGTATGTTTTTCCATTTGGTTGCATTTAAAATTCTTTTTTTTTTTGTAGCTTCCCCAATTAACTTATATATTATTAATTTATTGCTTACTTAGAAACGAAATGTCCATTTCATGGACATAATTTTCATCTAGTTTAATAAAACTATAGTTGATGCGAGTCTTAAGCTAAATAGAGCGTCTACATAAAATTGCTACAGTATTTTTTTTTTTTGTAAAAATCGCTGTTACCTTGTATCTCTTGGTAAATAAAACCACTTTCTGCGGTAAAATAACCCGCGCTGTATTCGGTAACAAAAATTTTAGCATATGTCTTTACGGTGTGAAGACATTACTCCGTTTTGTACGAACTACTCAGTAATTAGACCGAGAGGTATATTGAGTTACAGAGTGGGAATAGGTCCGAAATAAGTTATCAGCGAATCGTAATCGGCCAGCATAAACAAGTCAAAAATCATAATTCTAACAATGATTAAAAAAATTAATATTGTTTATTTTTAAATTTTTATCCAATAAAGCAAGAAAGTAGAAATTCACATGTGTCTTATATATAATTATGATAAAAATAAAACTTACGATTTCGCTTATCGACTTTGATGGTAAATTTTTCAATTGTCTTTGAGAAGAATGCGCTTCAGACAAAGCTTCTTGAGAAAAACATGCCTGTGAGTAAGGTGCATTAAACGAAGATGCTTTAAATGTATTTGCTTTAGATGAAATTGGTTGAGATGTAGTTGTTTTAGATGAAGTTTGTTGAAATGAAGATGTGCTACATGAAGCTGCTTGAGATAAAGCACCTTCAGTTAAAGGTAACGAAATATTCGAAGGTGCTTTCTTTGAGATAATGAGGTCAGAATCAGTCGATGATTCCAGGTTCACTGAATTAGAGTTATGTGCACTGGTAACCTCTGTAAATTGAATTTTGATTTTAATACTTAATTGAAAAGAGTTAAGCTTTGTAATAGTAATTTAGAACCACACTACTTATATATTTTTAATAAAGACAAAAGTGGTGATACATTTTCATAAATAAATAACTAATCAAATTTCAAAATTTTAATAAAATTTATAGGTAATGAAAAGATGCTTCACTACACTACCGTCGGAAATTGTTAGTCCGATCAATTAGAGCGGATCAGAAATTTGGAAATCTTACTAATTTCTGCTTTAGATTACCTATTACTTAAAATTTTTGGAAATTTCAAAGTGATTATATTAGTTGATGGGTTGGAAAAAAAATTCTCGAATTTTTCAATTATCGTTTGTTAAGTTCAGTTCGTTGTTTGATGTAGAAAAATTTAAAAAACATTTGAAATTTATATTATTCTCTTTGATGAATTGACAGCTTTAACTTAAGCCAAGGAAACTTGAAAGTATTAAGTGGTTCACGAGATACGACTAAATATGCCCGAGCATGTTTTTTCGAAACTCTGTCAAGACCATACTTTTTACCTAAAAATGAAGGGTTTTGAGAAAAATATGCTGGGGCATTTTTAGTCATATCTCGTGAACCTCGCAATATTTTTAATGTTTCTTTGGCTCAAATTTAAGCAGGTAATTCAATGAAGAGAATAATTAACTTTAAGAATAACGACTTTATCACTCGGTCATTCAATATTAAAATAAGATGATAATGATTACTCCGAGTCAAAGGAAGTGGTTCCTTTGACTCGGAGTAATCGTTATCATCTTATTTAAATATTAATTTTAATTTTTTGTCAATTTTTCTACATTAGGTAACGAACGGAACTTAATAAACGATAATTGAAAAATTCGAGAATTTTTTTTCTAACTCATCAACTAATATAATCGCTTTGAAATTTCTAAAAAATTTAACTAATAGATTTTCTAAAGCAGAATTTAATAAGCTTCCAAAATTTTTGAAAGTCAAGTTTCTATCTTGATTTTTAACCAAGATATCGTGGTTTTATTTGAGTTGTGTTTTTTCGATCCGCTCCAATGGATCGGACTAACAATTTCCAACATGTACATCTGCTGCGTTTCAAGAACCTGCTTTAAGTAATTCATTTATAATTTTTTTTTACATTTATTTTCGAGATATGACTAAAAAAGTCGATGCATGTTTTCCTAAAAAATCAGTCAAAATCATGTTTTTTAACTGAAAATACTGATTTTTGAGGAAAACATGCTTCGACGACTTTAGTTAAAGAGAGGTTCCCATTGTCGGGGTTTAAAAAAATCGATCTTTTTTTATTGCATTTTTTTAGAGTTATATATATTTGTAAAATTTGTAAGTAAAGTGACTTTGCGATTCGAAAAATATTTTCGTTTCGACTGCTTTTTTATCTCATCGGTATCCCGCGCGCTGAGTGACGATGAGGTAACAAGATCATCGCGCGGTCCCTAATCGCTTTTATGCACAGGTAAAAATTATTATCGATACTTTTATCAGCAGGTGACTTACTACGAATGCTTAAATATGGAGCGAAATTTTTCAAGTGTACCAATCGAAAAAATTAAAGGGCTAATATTTGCACAAAATGTAGTATTGTAGGTCAGTATTTAAACCACCAATTATTATGAAATTTTAATAAAAATAGAGGAGAAAGGGGGTTAAAGATTCTGGTCAACTGTGAAGAGGGGATTCTTTGAAAAATCATAACTTATGCAACAGGGTGGACAAAAATTTGACCTATATGTTTTCGAAAGGTTTTTTCCTCCTCTTTTAAATAGTGCAAAAAAAATTCAAAAATTTTCAAAATTAACGAATTTGAAAAAAATTTTTTTTTAACTTTTTTGAAAAAAGACCTTTTTTAATTTATTTGTTTTTATTTTACAATAAAGCATAATATATGCCCTTTCAATACACGATATGAAGAAAGTATCCTTTTTTTTTGTTTTTGAATTTCAAGATTACCAACGTAAAGCTTATTAAATTCCGGATCCAACGAGCATAATTTGAAGTATTTTTTTATAAATGGATACTAAATAAATACACATTTTTTAATTCATTAATTATTATTAATTATTTTTCTATCATTCATTTATCAAAAATACTTCAAATTATGCTTCTTGGATCCGGGATTTGATAAGCTTTTCGTTGGTAAGCCCAAAAATTACCAAAAGTTTATTTGTTTTTTTAATATTACATTTTTTACTAATTTTTTACAAATTTTTATTAATTACTTAATGAATAATTAAAAAACAAAAAAAAAAGATATTTTCTTCATATCGTGTATTGAAAAAGCAAATATTAAGCTTTATTGTAAAAAAATACATAAAAAATGTATTTTTTCAAAAAAAGTAAAAAAAAAGCATTTTTTTTAAAAAATTGGTTAAATTGTGAAAATTTTGAATTTTTTGCACTATTCAAAAGAGAAAGAAAAAACCTTTCGAAAACATATAGGTTAAATTTTTGTCCAATCTGTTGCATAAGTTATGATTTTTCAAAGAAACCTCTCTTCACACTTGACCAGAATCTTTAAACCCCTTTCCCCTCTATTTTTATTAAAATTTCATAATAATTGGTGGTTTAAGTACTGACCTACAATACTACATTTTGTGCAAATATTAGCCCTTTTCATTTTTTCGATTGGTACGCTTGAAAAATTTTGCACCATATATAAAACAATAGTTTTTCATAAATTTCAACTTAAATGCGCAAATTAGAAAAAATACAAATATTTTACATCAAAATGATTCCAAAACTTTAAACGCGTTTTTATTCAAAAAAGATTTTTCAAACTGTGGTACATCGCAGCGTCTAAGCTATTCAACCAATTGACTTCAAGTTTGCGGCTAGTTAAATGATAATAAATTCTGCTGGGTTTATACCTATAATGTGATATAATTGTTATTAATAAAACTTTTTTTACAAAGGATTAAACATGAAAAAGAAGTGCAAAAATCGCTCTTTTATTTTCATACTCTTCTTTTTGAATATGGTTTATTGGTATAACCTATTCTTTAAGATTTCTACTTTGAAGGGAATACTAGGTCTTTATAATTTTAATTCAAATTTTGTTTCGTCAATATGCTGTATATGAATCTAAATAATGATTTGGGAGAAGTTAACGAGTGATGCCGGGAAGTCGGGACGACTCGAGTAGGGATATTTTCGTAGAGGCAGGGGAAATTCGCTCTTTCTATAAATCGATTGATTTTAGGGAAATTCATTCTTTTGTAATTAATTTTGATTCGGAGCGGTCTGGTTTTCACCATACTTCCGAGAGTGTCGCCGACAGCCCCAGAGGTAAATAAAATTATTTTGAAGTTGAAGTTTCCGGATAATATTGAAAGAAAAATTGTTTATTGATTCGAATTTTCGTTTTATTTAAAATTTAGTGTGGTGCTTAATTGATCTATGGTTTGATACGGAATATAAATTGTGGAGCGGAGAAAAAGGCGTGTTGGGCCGGAAGTTGGAAATTTACTGCTGTTAAGGAGACGCCTAAGTGGTCAAATGCCAAAAAAAAAACGATTATTTTTTTATTTGGTTATCCAAAACTAGACTCATTTAGGAGTAGAACAAGACTATTTACAACCCTTTCTGATGAGTAGAAGTTTCCTAAATAAATTTGTAAAGTTGGATACTTTTTCTCAAGAATATTAATTCCTGAAGTTCATCAATAAATTATGCACACGAATGCTTCAATTGTATTCAAATTTGTATCTTTATACTAAAAATAAATGAATCAAAACTCCACATGTATTTCTTGACATGATTCACAAATTCAAAATGTCGGTTCCAATATGGCGGACGAATTTCAAAAAATTTACTGAATTTGCATGAATTTTCGTATACTGAGGCTTTTGGGATCGCTGATTTCAAATTTAAAGTCAGACTTGAAAAACAGACAGAATTTGTATAAATCTTGGCATATTAGGAATTTTTGTACCACTGATTCAGTCAATTTTTAAAAATTCGTCCGCCATATTGGATTTGCCATTTTAAATTTTCCAAATCTGACTTCAAATTTGAAATCAGCGACTTCAAAAACCCCAGTATACCAAGTTTTATGACATTTGGTTCATTTGATTTTGAAATTCATGGGTTTTTAGTTTTTTTTAGCTATTCGTCTCTCCTGTAAAATTTGATTTTTTTACGTTTTTTTAACTTTCGATACACTCTTCTCTAAAACTACTAAACCGATTTACAAGTTTTTTTTTTAATTTGTTCAGTAAGATTTCAAGATAACGAATAAGAAGTTTTACATCATTTTAAGTTACATAAACGGAGATATGAGTCAATTAATTCGAGAAATTGGGAACTTTTTTTTCATTTGACTATAAATATTTGTAAAAAACTATCTATTAAAGATAATGTCTTCTTACTTCTTATTCATATAACTGAGTATATTTGTAATCGAATATAACAAGGAAGAACGCAATTGGAGTAATAGTTTTCGAGAAAAGTGTACCGAAAGTTGACTCTTTTTGCATTGTTTTAAGGTGACTTAGGCGTCCCCTTAACGGGTTGCTGATTTTTGAAAATATTTGGACGCAAAAAAATGGATCCCGAGACGATAAATTCGTCATACTGCGTTTAGGCATTTGACCCGTTTGGTCGTGGAGTTCAGGACTCAAATCATTGCTCTTCTCATCTTCCTGGCATCACTTCCGCTTCAGAGCTCCGATCATCAATGGATAAGTTTTTATTTGAATTTTATTATTGAAATCTGAATTGAAATGTTACTGATTATTGTTTGTCAATTCAGGTGATATTTATGACGAATATCAAATTGATATTTAAAGAATTATTTCTCGTATAATTTGAGTGTGTATAATTTTTGCTATCTAACCTGAAACTGTTATTTTCATGTTCTTATGTTATAATTTTTGAATTGTTTGTTTTATTATTATTGAAGATTGGATGTTGTGTATTATTTTGATAATTTAATTTTCGAGAATGAAGCGATATTCTGATCAGAATTAGGGAACTATTTAATTAATTTGCGATAACTCGAGAGCATTACTTATTTTTCTTCGTATCTATTTATACTTATTAAATTGAAATTCTCTGTAATTTATTATGCAACAGATTTATTGAATATATTTAATTTTCATTAACTTTCGATTGTTTGAATTATTTGGTAGTTATATGTTCATAATTAATCTAATCGCTTATTATTTTTATTATATTTGATATTCTCAATTTATATTTGTTAAATTACTTAAATTTTTATTATTTGTATTTTCTTATATTTATTTTAATGTGCGATTTGAGCATATCAAATTAAAAGTAATAAATCGTTACAACTTTATAAAAATTTTTGGTTTTTTGTTCAAAATTCGAAATTGCAGTTTGTAGGATGTACCTCGTAATTCAAAGACATATCTTTATTTATTAAGAAAAAAACTAAATCGATAAATCAAATCGTTCTCCGAAAAACAATTTCAAATTTTGGGTTGTTTTTCTTCACCGTAATTAAAGCCTCCTCTTAAATCTCGGCAACCATTTACAATTTTTTAAGTTTTCTTTTGCCTATACTTTTTGTAGATCAGGCAAGGAGCTAAAGATATTAAAGATAACTGAAATTTTCGAGGATTTTTATTTCAAAACAAAACAGGTGACCTATTTAAAGATTATATTTTGCCAAAATTTTTAAAAATAAATCACAATTTTTATATTTTAAAAAAGTTAATATTTAAAATTTTTTTAAAACTGATTTATTGTAGCAAATCTTTTTGCTGACGTTGAAGCAAAATGTTCATGAAATTAAATCAATTTTTGGCTTGTTAAGAATGTCTAATAACTAATAAATATTGTTAATAATTAATAAGTATTGTCAACTAAATAGTGGAATTTTTTTATTAAGATTTTTTACTAATTTAACTTCAGAGTTTATTGTTTAGATAGCGAATCTTATAAAATAGAAATATTCGAGCTCTAAAAACTGTGATTTATGAATCAAAATTTGATATAAAAAATAATTCTAAACTTTCTTTATGGATTTTTAACAACTAACAAATATTATTAATGTGTTAGAATTTTTGTAATAAAGTTTTCTTAACAATTACAACCTAAAGGTAATTTCTTTAAACGACTCTGAGAAATTGAACAAAACTGACTTTGAAAATAGTGAAAAAGGATATAAAATATGACCAAAAAAACGTAATTTAAACTTACGTTATGGATTTTAACAACTAATTAGTATTTTTAACTAGTGACCATTTTTTATTATCATTGCTTAGTGATTTCAGCGCAGAATTACTTCTTTAATTGACGAGTTTTAGAAACTTGCATATTGTCAAATAAAGATATATACGTTAAGTGGGGAATACGTTAAGTGGGAACTTTGCTAAAGGATTTTTTGTCCGGATTTGTATGTTTTTATCTAATATAGATGCAAGAATGTGTCACTTTATTTGAGAGAAAGCAAAATGATCATGAAATTAACAATTTTTAGATTTTTGTTACAATCCTACAATATGCCTTTCAGCAGAAATACTCCTACACGGAGAAAAATTTGGAACAGTTATTGTCTGCTCTTCAGAAGCGCCACTCTTACAAACTTTTTACGTTTTTAATCAGTTGCACTAGCCGTAGAACAGCTGCGCACTTAAAACCTTTACTACTGTATTTTCCTTGATAAAACTCAGCGGTGCATCCTTTCCAAAAAGGAGGCAGCAGCTGACCTTCTTGGTGTAGCTTTTATCCCAAATTTTCCTCCGTGCAAATGCTTGGTAGTATGTGAATAGAATATAGTATAACAAGTGAATTTGAAAAACCTTAACTACTAAATAAATGGGTATGCAATGAAACTTCAAATATGATAAAATCTTACCTATAATAATGTGTTCGCTTGGAGGACATCCACAATACCCACATGATGGAAATTTTCCTTCCTTCATTTCGTACAAATCACACTTCCCGCACGAACAGCTTCCTCTTGCAACTCCTCTCGGATCCATATTGAAGCTCATTATGCGTCTTTATTTCAATTTGATTGAATGGAAAATTTGTAAGTTTGGTAATAATACACATCTTATTTAATCTTATTTAATGATTTAATCCAGCAAAATTAATTGATTTATCTTTCCAAATTATTTTTTAGTATTATATCAAATTATGATTATATACTTTTTAAAAGTATGATACGAATTTAAATATATTTAAAATTATATATATAAGTTTAAAGCAAAGTCAAAGATAGAAATTTACGAGTGAAGTTGTTTCACTCTCACAATTTTATTAACAAAATTTTGTCAAACTATTATTTCTACTGCATAAGTCGCCTTCCATTTAATGTATGTCACCAATACACTGTTTTATAAAAATAAAGTCTTTTTCTTTATATCTGTCACTGTGGTAAGTGTAATGAGCTATAAGGTTTTCAGGTGTGTAACAAACGTAGTTGTCTGATCGTTCGATTTCATAAGACATTAGTCTGAGATTATGGCTAACAGTAGATACTTTCTTGCAGACCAAAATTGGCAAATCGTCAGTTAGAACAATTGCAATCAATTCTGCAAAGATTGGCAGATATTCTGAATTGTAAGCAACAGGAACATAACATTTTTTAGAGACGTATTTTGTACCCTCGTAATCGATCCATGGAACTATCTCTAATGCTAAGTCGTCTGGAAACATATGAGCGAAATCTAGTTTATCAATAGGAATTAATTTAGCTGGTCCATGACTAAAGCTTTTAAGGAGAGAAAATTGAAAAATCCATGCCTGGTATAATTGATGACGCTCCGACAATGTTAAACGCAGATTTTTGGCTTCCATTCGCATGCACCAGAAACAATAAATAGGTCCGAAATTTCTTACATTTCTGGCATTATGCAAAACATAATGATGCTTAGGTATTAAGTTTCTTTTCTGTGAGTTAATATTTTAAGAATCATCTTTGTACAAATCTCTGAAAGCTTCCAAATAATCTTCAGTAATTGATTCTAAATAATCAACGATTCCCGTACTAAGCGACGCACCAAATGTTATTGAAATTATTTCCAACAGCTGATTATAATTTTCTAGATATGGACACTCTTCTTCAATGACATCTTCTATTATAAATGGAATAATAAAAGCCAAAAGAAACATCTGGCTAGCATTTTGGTGTATATTACTGCCAGGTACAAGATGCTGAGCTTTTATTATCGACGGTTTTGATGGAAGTTCGCCGATCCCATAGTTGAAGTTTTGTATTTTATTATTAATTGTCTGTAAATTTAACTTGTTTAGAATAACTTTTTGCATAAAAAGTTGTAAGTTTAATGAAAGTATACCAAGTAAAATGTCATGAACAATATCATGAGGAGCACTTAGCGTTGCGTGAAATCCTGTAAGTTGATTCAACTCACATCTTCTGTTTATTCCATAATTTGTCTTCAAGCGTTCTTGTTCTTGTCCTTCGACGTTCTCTATTTCTGCAACTTGCTGATCGTATTGTTCTGGAGTCCGAAGCAAACTACTATCTTCTTGCGACATTTCACGGACATCTTGAAGGGTTGCATTACAATCCCGACACGGATGATTTGCTGTGAATCCTTCTTTCAGGCCGCATAGCATGTGGACAGCTAAATTATCGCCTTGAATTGCAAACAAAGTACCGTAAATTTTTTGTCCATTCGGGCCATCAATTCCTGCTTCCAAGAGTTTAAATTCCTTTATGAGTGGCTCTAAAACTTTTTTCATGCCATAGCGTTTAATGTAGCTATATTTTACTATAGCAGCTAAATTTATAAATTTTAGTTCAGACCGATGTTTGGCATGTATGTTTCCGATAGCAAAGTAAAACATTCCTAATTTTTGCTTATCTGAAGCTTTAGATCCTAAGCCATCACACATTTCAACTTCGTCATAGTAGAGGAAAATACATAAGGCGTCGGGGTGATCTTTAAAATACTCATGATTTATAAAATAACGGCCGTCTTCATAAGAATAATAGATATTCTCTTGAGGTACGTGATTATATAACAATTGAGGAAAGGATTCATGGCTTGCCCACTGTTTTATAACAGATGTTATTGGAACGTATATCATTTGTTCCTGTCTGTTTTTAAGTTGGCGATCTTCACCACAATTAGCGGAACCAGATTTGTGTAATCTCGTTCCTAAAGTGTATCTAAGTGGTTTAACAACATTGAATTCTCTTTCGAAATATTTTTCCCGCTTTCTACGCAGGTTCAAATCATAAATACAGTCTAAGGAATTCACTTTCTCGTCTATATTTATAAAATTTGTTAAGTTAAGACCAGTTTCAGCTGCTAGGATAATATCTGCCTCTAAAAGTATCTCACGCGCATGAACTTTAATGACATTTTTCAAATTTAACAAAATGGAGCTAAAATCATTCTCTGATAGTGTAGATATTGCTCTTAATTGTAACAGAAATTTAGCTATAGCCTTTTTCTTCTCATTATCAATATCTTCATTGTCATTCTCATTCTCAATATCTTCTTCCTCTTCACTCTCTTCTTCACTATTATAGTCACTTTCATCGTCAGTATATTCATCACTTTCATGGTCATCATTATTTTCTATGTTTATGTCTTCTATATCGTGAGGGTTTTCCAAATTCATTACACCTTCTTCTGGGTTTGGACCATTTTCAACAATATCGCCTTGTTGATCGATGTCCATTGCTTCTGGCTCCAAAACATCAGCAAATTAGAAACGGTTTCTTAGTACATGCGATCTTGACACGTGTGACCGCAAAGAGGCATAGTTATGAAAACGAGCTTGACAATGTGGACAGTGTATATCAAAATCAGGTTCATTTACGTGTAAATGAACAAGATGTCTATTTAATTCTAAAATAGAATTAAATTCTTCTTGACAAAATTGACATATATGATGTCTATCATCCATTTTCAAATAGTAAAATGTTTTATAGATAAAGTGGAAAAATTTGACGATTATTTATTTAAGTTTTTTGTTTGACCTTATCTTCGGAATTCATCTAAAGCTGAAAGCAATTAAAAAATAATATTTGAAAATTAAATTATCTTCTCGTAATTATTGTGGTTTAGTACAGTAAATCTATCATTTTTTTTAAAAAAAATACACTTAAACAGTTCTTTTCATAAATCGTTAGTGTCAGATGTGACTAGCTTAAAACAAAAAAGTTGGGATCCAACTTTTTTTTATTTGATTCTTCGCGAAAACGGTAAGTCGTACTGAAAAATGTTTTATACATAAATTGTAGAGAACTGAATTCTCTACATTTTATCTCATTGTGTCAGTCCTGTACAACTTAGGATGCAGAGATTAGAGGGCGACAAAATTGCAAAAAATCAGATTTTTCGGTTTTTCGTATAAAAAAATTTTTTTTGAGCATTATTGTAAATAGAAAAGTTGCAGAGCTTAAAAAAACCTATAACATTTATGTACATTATTTTTCTGTACGTTGCACTATTTCGGAGATACAGCCTGTTCATTTATTGTTATGAATTGTTAACTCTTTAACGCCGGGACGGACACTTTTTTCAAGCATTTTCAACGTTAATTATGTTTGTTATTAGGCATATAGAAAGTTTTCGGAATAACATTTTCTTACGTATTTTATATCTCTTTCTTAGAATCTGTCATCAAAATTGCTGAAAAATAAATTTCTGCACCTTAAAATATCGTGTCCAAAATATCCAAGCCTTAAAGTGATGGACCATACATTAAAAAATTTCAAGATGCGGATCCAAAATGGCGGCGACAGAATTTTTTATTTTCAAAAATTGACACATAGTGGACAGTTCTTTTAATTTTTTTATCTATATGAAAATGAGCTTTTGGGGCGCAGATTGTGAATATAAAGTCAGATGTTACAAATTTAAAATGGCGGATCCAATATGGCGGTCGATATTTTTGAAATTGATTGGATTTATTTAAAACTTGCTACTAGGGGGATTTAAGGGCAGATGATTTTAAGTCTAAATTTAAATTTTAAAAATTCAAAATGGCGGATGCAATATGGGGTAGATGTTTTTGAAATGATTGTATTTGTTGAAAAATCGTTAATTAGGTATCTTGGGGGCTAATTTCTATGAACATAAGAATAAATATTATTTTCTTAAAATTATACACTAATCTTTTGGCATTACGCACTCAAAAGTATTCCCCGTGGAATATAATTTAAATATAATTACAGAGGTAATTAAATAATTGTGAAATCCCAAAAACTCCCGGGTAGCAGGTATAAAAAAAGTCCGGTCAATTTTAAAAACATCGACCGCATATTGCATCCGCCATTTTGAATTTTTTAAATTTAACATTAGATTTGAAATCATCTGCCCTTAAATCCTTCTAGTAGCAAGTTTTAAATAAATCTGATCAATTTAAAAAATATTGACCGCCATATTGGATCCACCATTTTAAATTTTTAATATCTGACTTTATATTCACAATCTGCAACCCAAAAACTCATTTTCATATAGATACAAAAATTAAAAGAACTGTCCACTGGGTGTCAATTTTTGAAAATAAAAAATTCTGTCGCCGCCATTTTGGATCCGCATAGCTTCGTTTTAATCTGAAATACCAAATCCGCCTGTGTGTTGGTGCACCGGCAGGGCGAGGTATGTGGTTTCGAAGCTTAGCATGGAGCTACTAGAACGCGTCCTCAGGTTGCGGATGGAGGTTGCCCATTTCTTTAGAGGGTTTGGTCAAACAATGAAGTTCTCCTGATTGTAAAAAAAGGAGGAGACACCTCTAAGAACGCGGGAGCTCTAGCAACAGCCTTGAAAGACAAGGCTACTGTTACAGCTATCGTGAAGAAACGAGTTCTCGAGATCAGAGACCTCAATGAGACTGCTTCGAAAGAAGATGTCATCGAGGCTCTGAACGAAAAGCTTGGATCATACAATCCGGAGAAGTCGGTCAGCGTCGTTTCTCGTTTTCGAGGAACGAAGTTAGCGCTAGTACGCCTGCACGAAGCAGAGTACTTTACTTTTATGAAGGCAGAGAAGATCCGGATTGGATGGATAAATGCAGCGATCCGAGAACACTTGGAGGTGCCCAGGTGCCAAAGGTGCTTTAGTTTCGGGCATGAGACTCGGCTTTGCAATGGCCCCGACAGAATGAAAAACTGTCGGAGATGCGGCGAAGCGGGTCACATTGCCAAAAGATGTGAGGTCACAGTACCCAGCTGTACAACATGCAGCGATCTAAAGAAACAGGACCTCACACACTGGGCAGGCAGTATAGCCTGTCCAACATATAAGGAGCAACTGCAGAAACTTAAACAGGCAAAGGCCTAAAGTTTCTGCAGATTAATCTGCATAAATGAAAGGAAGC
This sequence comes from Ganaspis brasiliensis, assembly GCA_037103525.1. Lineage (NCBI taxonomy): Eukaryota > Metazoa > Arthropoda > Insecta > Hymenoptera > Figitidae > Ganaspis > Ganaspis brasiliensis. Next base: position 3,165,910 of record JAZKLR010000237.1, read on the forward strand.
TCAAGACCTCCTCCTGCAGATAGACAGGGAGAAAAGGATCGATGTCTTGTTCTGCACTGAGCAGAACAGAAAGAACAATCTCGCTCCCTGGTATCAAGATAAATCTGGAAGGGCAGCCATTCAGATCTGCAGTTCCGAGTTACGGGCAGATAAGTTCCTGGAGACGAGCAGTGGATTTGTGTGGATGGAAAAGGCAGGAGAAATGATCTCCAGGAACAACCTGATGGTTGCAAACCAGGGGAGGTCTTGGACTTTCAGGAGAAACGGGCGGGGATCGATAATTGACCTAACGATCACATCGACCCTCCTGAACAAAAGTATAAAAGGTTAGCGCGTCCTGGAGGATTATACTCACAGTGACCACCAGTATATTGAGTTTTCAGTCTCAAGGGGAGACACACTGAGGGCCAGGAACCACGGAGTTCTCCGTGAGAAAGGCCCGAAGTGGAACATTAAAAAACTCGACAAGGAGAAGTTTGGTCCCTAGAAGAATCCCGCCTCATTGAGGAGCTCGGTTGGGTGCAGAGGTCAAACACTCTAGATAGGGAGGTGCGGACAGTGAAAAATATGATTGTCACCACATGCGATGTGTCTATGCCGCTTCGTAGAAGCGCAACCCCAAGAAGATGAAACGTATACTGGTGGTCAGAGGAGTTGCGGGAGTTGGCCTCTTTGCGAAATGCATGCCTCAAAGCAAGAAGGAGATTCGACCATTCTAACGGAGACCCTTTGCTTAAAGAGGCATATACAGAGGCCAAGAGAATCCTCAGGAAGGAGATACGCGCTGCCAAAAGGAACAGCTGGAAAGACCTAATCGGAACAGTCGAAAATGATCCATGGGGTCTGGCTTATAAAATCGTTAACAAGAAATTGTTAACGAGGCAAAAGACCCCCGGTCTAGACAATCCCGATTGGGTCCGGCAAATCATAAAGGCCTTGTTTCCTCAAGCAGAACCATGGCCTAGGATGGACTGGAGTAACTGTCATGTCGGGGAGGAAGAACTCTTCACTTTTACAGAATTACAGAAAGCAGGCAGTAGGTTAGAGCCATGCAAAGCGCCGGGATTAGATGGGTTAAGCAATGAGATCCTTAAAGAAGTGATCGTTGCTCCACCCCAGATTCTCCTAGACTGCTATAACAACTGCTTAAAAAGAGGAGAGTTCTTCCGCGACTGGAAAAGACAGAGGCTAGTCCTCCTAAGGAAAGGAGACAAACCTCTAGATAAAGTCTCATCCTACAGGCCTATTTGCCTGTTAGATACGATGGGCAAACTTCTAGAGGACATGTTACTGCATAGAATGCAGTCTCATTTGACCGGAGAGAACAGTCTATCTGATAACCAATTTGGTTTCCGCAAAGGCCTGTCCACAGTAGACGCCATTCAGAAGGCGGTGGACCTAGCCAGAGAAGGAAAAAACAAATAAGGACCAGAGAAGAAAAAGGGCTTCTGCGCGTTGGTAGCTATTGACATACGCAACGCGTTTAATACCGCGCGATGGAAAGATCTCATCGGGTCGATGAGAAACAAAGGAATACCGCCCTACCTGTTGCGGATAATGAATAATTATCTTAAAGACAGGTGGGTAATATACGAGGGCGACACCTGCACTCTGAAGGAAGAGATGCAAAGAGGTGCCCCTCAAGGCTCGAGGATAGGACCATTCGTATGGAACGTCTCTTATAATGAATTTTTGAGAATGGGTCTACCTGAAGGCGCGGTGATCATCGGCTTCGCGGACAACGCGTTGATCGTGTGCACTGCCGAATCAGCAGAAGCCCTGGGCATATTGGTGAACGAATGTCTGAGACGGGCAAAGCACTGGCTGGAGGGCAGAGGCCTTCAATTGGCTCTGAAAAAGACCGAAGCGCTGCTAGTCACAGACAGACGTGGTTATGTAGCACCTGGTATCAAGAAAAACGGATTCGAGGTCCCGTGGAGGAAATATGTTAAATACCTTGGAGTGGAGCTGGATAAGTTCCTTAATTTCAAACATCATATAGCCGTAGCATGTCAGAAAGCCGAACAATGTGCGGCAAAATTAGCTTAACTAATGCCAAACATTGGGGGGCCTTTTGAACCAAAGAGAAGACTAGTGGCGAGTGTTGCCCTCTCAAAGCTGCTTTATGTGGGCTCCTACCCTGCGAAATGACAGAAGTAAACCATCTGCCAAAGAGTACTGTCCGCGCAAAGAAGTGTTACGAAACGTATCATTTCGGCCTATCGGACAGTACCAACTTGTGCTGCTCAGGTCCTTGCCAGCGTCCCGCCGGCAGATCTTTTGGCGTAAGAAAGGGAGGAAGTTTTCCTTCTTTTCAAAGATAGAATATCCACCCGTTTTACGGAAGACAACAGACCCAGCAAGGACCAAATTCGCCGAGATGCAAGAAGCAGCCTCGTCGACAGATGGCAAGAAAGATGGAGCGGGGAGGAGACAGGCCGATGGACGTATCGGCTGATACCAACACTCGCTACATGGTTAAATAGAAAGCACGGAGTAATTTCGTACTATTTGACCCAAGCTCTCACTGGGCATGGGTGTTTTGGCTCCTATCTGGAGCGTATTAAGAAAATAGACAGCTCAGAGTGTGTGTACTGCAAGTTCCCAGTGGACGAACCAGAACACACACTCTTCAGTTGTAAGCGTTGGAACGCGGAGAGGCAGGTCATGTTCTCCGGTGTTAACCATAGAGTTACACCGGAGAACATGATCCTGCTTATGACTCGTTCGGTTGAGGATTGGCGGACCAACGAGACCTTCATACATTATGTTATGAGGGTCAAAGATCTCGATGGTCGGCAAGGAAGGTAGGTCCCGTAGGTAAAGGGAGAGAGTCGCTAAGGCGATAGAGTAGGGGATATTGGACCACTCCTGATGGCGATACGTGCGGAAAGTGCTAGCCGGGAGTGGTTTTTTAAGGTCCCCATATAAGGGTGTGTTTTTTGCGGGTCGGCAGAACATCGCCATCCCCACAAACCCTGTAGTTCGGGCTACAGGGTACCTGATCGCAGATTTTCACATCCTTCGCAAAAAAAAAAAAAAAAAAAAACTGTTGATTATGAAAATGAATTACCTTGCTTTGGTATTATAACCTACATTGTTTCCTCTAATGCAGGAGACATATATTTTATTTTCTCCCTTTTAAAAACAGAAGGTTTCAACAGTAATTTTTATTCGTACGAAGTCAAACACACTAAAAAGTGGAAATGTATGAAGCAAACTGAATTTTTCCTACATCAACCACTAAAGTTGACATATTCTCCACGAGGAGGTCTTATGTTTGTTACAACAAAATTTAAGTTGTAAAATATTGCGCAAAAACTTAAAATTTAATAAATTAAATTATAAACTGTAATATTGGGTTATTTCATTTCTTCTTATCCTGAACTAAAATTAATAATCAGCATTAAGGTGTTAAAAATACTAAACTCATATCTGTTATAATATTTAATTTATAATATTAATATTTTAAAATTACCAAGTTGTTAGAATTAGAATTACTTATTTCCATATTGTCAAATTATTATACTCAAATCAACAATCTTTAAAAATTAAGAAAAAGGCAAAATTTTATATGTCCATTAAGAAAAAGATTGGTAATTCAAACACTTTATTTATTAAATAATTACTAATGATAGTTGTCATCAATTTAGGTTCATATCTTATTTATGAAAAGCTGATAAGTTCCAAAAAATCTACAATCATGGTTGCTACAGAAGTCTGGATTAAAAATTCCATGCCTCAGGTTTTCCAGAACAAAATTTGGGAAAATTCCAGGTCAATTTAAAAGAAATTCATTGTTTTCATATACATCTGGAAATTCTTTAATAATAGCGAATTAATTATAAATTTTAATTAATTGAATTAACTAATTGAATAATCACATAAATAACTGAAAGCTGGTGTAAAAATTTAAAATTTATGGACAATAATTTAAAAATTGAAAAAAAATATTAGAAGTTTGAGGAAAATAATTAAAAGTTAAAGAAATTAATTGAAGTTTGAAGAAAAAAGTTGAAATTTAAGAGAATAATTTAAAAATATCAAAAAAACTGTAATATTTATTTATTTCAAAATAAATAATAATTATAATAATAATAAGAAGAAATTAATTAAATTTTGAAGAAAATAATTTAAAAATGACAAAAACAATTTAAATTCGAAAAAAATTGTAAAATGACAAAAATAAATGAAAAATTGATTAAAAGTAAAAAAAATGAAGACAAAAATTGAAATGAAATAATTGAAACTTGAAGAAAATAATTGAAGAATGGAAAAAAAAATATTTTTAAAGAATCATATGAGACTGGTGTGAAAAAATAAAATTTTGAGTACGATAATTGAGATATTGACGAAATAATGAAAATATGAAGAAACTAATTGAATAATGACACAAACAATTAAAAGCTGGAGTAAAAATTAAACATTTAAATACGATAATTGAAAAATTAAAAAAAAATATTCAAAGTTTGAAGAGAATAACTGAAAATTGCAGAAAGTAATTGAAGTTTAAAAAAAATAATTAAAATTTGAAGAGAATAATAATTGAGAAATATCAAAACAATTTAATTATGAAGAAAGTAATTTAAGTTTTAGAATCATAATTAATTGAAAGTTGTAAAAAATAATTAAAAAAGTTATAAAAATTTTATAAATTCTTGACAATAATAAAACAAATGACGAAAATGATAGAAATTTGAAGAAAATTATTTAATACTGGTGTAAAAAATTATAAATTCATGACAATAAAAAAATTGAATTAAAATAATTGAAATTTGTAGAAAACAATTCTAATATGGCAAAAATAATAGAAATATGAAGAGAATAATTGAAAAATGACAAAAATACCTAAATAATAACAAAAGAAATTGAAATTTGAATAAAAATAATTGAAACGTAAATTTAAACTTGTGTACAAAATTTAAATATTCATGGCAATAATTACATGGTTGCTACAGAAGTCTGGATTAAAAAATCCCCGACTTTTACAGGTTTTCTACAACAAATTTTGGGATTTTTTGTCTGAAAAAATTCAGAAAAAATACTAAAATGAATGAAATTCCAGGTTGGATTTATAAATTACCTGACATTTCCAGGTTTTTTAGGTGTTCTATAGGTTCTGTAGCAGCCATGACAACTCTCTAGATTTATTCATTTGATATTGGTAAATAATATATCCTTTAAACAAATAAAAAACAAATTGAAAACACTTTGATTAATTATTATTAAGTGTTTTTAAAAATTGCTTTCAATATTTTGTATTTATTTGAATTTTTTAAAAATACTTAAAAATATTCAATATATTAAAGAAAATTAATTAACTATTTATGGAATAATATTATTTTCTAACCATATTTAAACAACAAATACTTTCTTAAAATAAAAGCTAGATCATTTTTTAAAAAAGAATCGGACACACATTTGAAACGAGGGTATGTTTAAAATCATTATTTTTATTTTTGAAACAGAAAAGAAAGCTTTTTATTTAATTTTATTTACACAAAAGGTGTCAAATTTAATTTAAAACAAAATGAACCTTAAATTATTAAGATTCAGAAACAAACTTATAATTTCTCTCATTTAAATTCGTTAAAGCGTTTCTGAATTATAATAATTTTCAATTTTTATCTTATTACAGATATCAGTAAAAAATTTAACGGTCTTCGAATGCTCTAATTATATTTCCAAACATTTTAACTTTTAATTCTTAAATATGCGGAGAAAAAACAAATAAGAAGAATTTTACTCTTCAGTTGAGAGTATATCATCAAAATGAGAGGAATTTGTCTGTTCATTTTGAGAGGAATTTTTATTCTTAGCTTTAAGAGGATCCGCTCCATTGGAGAGGAATAATCTTTATAAGTAATACGTCCTCTCAAAACGAAAGGAATATTTTAGAGGCCATATTATAGAGGAAAAATCGCATCATAATGAGAGGATTCCGTTCAAAATAATAATTTTTTTTTTTCGGTGCAGTACCACATCTTTGCCATTGTTTTCAATTATTTTTTTTTTAATATCAAAATTTCTTTTATTTATTTCAAAAGTTTTATGAAAGAAAAATGATGTATTTGAATTATCACAAAATGGTTTTATTTTTTTTTCTTTTTTAAATATTGCTGACATGTTTTCTTACTGCGCAGAAATGGCTGACGTGATACTTCAAGATCGAAGCGTCTAAAAAATGAAGTCGAAAATTTATGATTCTAGTACGGACAATAGCGAGAAGCTTACTATTCAATAATTTGCTCTGATTTTATTTCTTAGACGATTTGAACTTAAGATATCATGTCAGCCAATTGTGCAGAGAGGTCACTTGCAGCGGACATGGCAGCAAGATTAAAACTAGGTGAGAATTATGTCCATTGCATAGACACTTTGCTTCCAAAGAAGCAAAATGATTTGCATCCTCATAGAGGAAGCAATAAATTAATAAGATCAAAGTTAATTGGCGAATTTATTGAAAAATGATAATTTTACATGTAAAAAAATGGAAAAACATGAATTATTTTACGAATTTTTGATCAATTATAAAAGTTATATAGGTCAATCGATTCATTTTGAGACAAGGAATATGATTTTGTAATTCGTTTGGTTAAATTTTCATCATGAAAAAATTTTTTGTCAAAAAACGAGATTTTTCAATGAAAAAAAGTGAAAAATCTTGAATTATTATGTGAGTTTTTGGTCAATTATATACTTTATATAGGTCTATCGATTCGTTTTGAGACAAGGAATATGATTTTTTAATTCATTTGTCTGAATTTTTAGCATGAAAATTTGTTTTGGCAAAAAACGGTATTTTTCGATGAAAAAAGATGCTTAAAAAAATTTTATTGGATCTTTTAAAAAATCCTTGTGTCCAAATTTAAATATTCGTGAGCTTCATATGTCATCCAAATTTTATTAAAATCCGTTGAAGCGTTCTCGAGATACCCTGACGACAAAAAATTTACCACATACACATACACACACACACACACATCCGGACTTTTTCTCAGGAATGAAAATTTGAACTTTTCAGATGAAATTGAGTCGATTTAGACTATTTTTGGAAAATCGAAAATCTTAAGAATCACAACGCTTCCTCTATGAGAAAGCAAAAAATAATAATAAATATATAAAACGATTTTGTAATACTCCAATACCTCCTCTTTCATTTATAAAAGTTTAAAATAAATATCAAATAAATTGTTTTATAAAAAAAAAAAAAATAATTGAAAAAAGAAACAAAGATGTGGTATTGTGTACACAAGCCAGATAGGCCCAAACTAGTGCCCACTTACAAGCTGGGAAAAATTGACAACTTTTCTACGTGGGTACAGGAAACTACTATTATATTTATGAGGCATTTTTTCTGTAATACGAAAGTCAAAAAGTCAATATTATACTTGTGAGGAAAACCGGTTAACTGGTTTTAAACTGATTGTTTTCAAACCACCGATTTTAAGTTTCTTTTTTTTTTGCTTTTTGGCTAAGGTAGTTCTCCGGCATCAGGGCTGCACAAATACTATAAAAATAAAATAAAATAAATAAATAAAAAACAAATAAATTAAATCTGAAAAAGTAATTTAAAGCAATGTTAGTCTCGTGACACTTCACATGTGCTTTAAACGCAAGAGTGTTGCCAATTTGCGACCGCTAGATTTCCTTTCGCTCGTAAATTTAATGGAAAATCACTTTGGTTTCGAATTTCAAATTAGTATAATTTAAAAATGAGCATTGATACCCCTATTAAATTTTATTTATATTATTTCTTTTATTTATCCCTATAACATACTAGTTTTTAAGAAATATTTAGAAAAAAGTTTTCCAGATATTAATAAAAGTGTGCCATTTTTATATGTTCAGCATATGATTCCCAAGTAAATGTTGAAACTTTTAAGCTAAATATCTCAATTTTTAGCATTGCAAGTGGCCCTGAGGTTTTTACCACAAATAAAGCATACATAAAGGGACATTTATCCAAAGTTTTAGAAAATTCTAAAAAAAATCGATTTGCCGGAGAAATACCTTAACCGTATATAAGGTTATTCAGATTAAAACGTTTTTTAGATTAAAAAATTATTAACCTTAAAAGCATTAATTCACCTGGTTTCTTAGTCTAAAAGGTTTTCAAACTAATTTTCTTTTACCAGCGAAACCAGCTATTCAGATTAAAAATTTTTTCAATTGATTTTTGTGTTTATCAGTTAAACTGGTTCTTCAGATATTCAAGTCAAAGGGAACCAATTTTTTCAGTTAAATTGGTTATTCAGGATTTTTTATTTCCGCTTAAATCGGTTAAGATTTTGACCATTCTTCAACCTTTAATAAAAAAGGCATAAAAAATTCAAGATGAAAACGTAAAAGGATTTATTGGGTTTTTCAAAATAACCAATTATTACACAGAAAACCTATTACTAAACCGGTTTTTCAAATAACCTAAAACCGGTTAAAAATTTTCATAACCGCCCTGGTCTAGTTAATCAAAGCTGAGGTTTTTACTATACTTATAGAAAAAAAACTTTAGCTTTCATTAAAAACTATTTACTTAAAAGTCAAAAAGGTAGCTTTTAGATAAAATAATATTTTTTTCTTTAATTAAAAAAAACAAAGTTAATAACTTCTGAATAAAATGTTTTTAAAAAATCGACCAAAAAAATTTTAGACAACGTTTCAACAAGTAAGATTTATTAAAATAGATTGAAAATTACCGATTTTAACTAGATTTAGAAAAAAAATTCCAATTTTTTCAAATCCAACATTAAATAATTATTATATGACAACAAATGTTAGCTCAACCTAATTTTTTTTCTGAAAAATGTACACTTTTTGTATCTTTCAAAATTTGAAGAAATTAATTATTTTCTAATTTATTAATTATCGTTAAAATAAAAAGCCTCTTTTTAGTATGAGGTTATGTCAATGGAGAGAACCTTCTCAACGCCAAAAAGAAATTATAATATTTTGCAAGGTTAAAAAAATATTGTTACAATTGAGCTTTCAAGATTATACTTATACTATTGGGTCAATTCAGAAGTAGTCAATAAAGTTATAATAAATTAAAATTTGTCAGTTCAACATAAAAGCGAATAAAATGTTTACAATATGTGATAATTGCTAAATAATTCTAAAACATATGATTTAAAAAAAATTGCAGCTAAAAAGTTTAAAAAAATTTTAAATCATTTTAAAACTGACAACTTTCAAATCGACAATATAATTCTTGAAACCTTTCTGTCAACCTATAATTTATTTTTAAAAAATCCTACTTATGAATAAAGTTTTTAAGGTTTTCGTTGAAAGATAATGTCAAGACTCATCCAACCAAAATATTATATATTATTGATAATATATTACTCTAAAAAATTCTCAGTACACGAGGAGGTATTTCTCAAAAATATTATTAATATATTCTATTTTGTATGAGAAGGCAAAATTAATTCAAAATATCAATAAAAAACGAGACGAGAGGAGACAAGAGTTAGAAGCATTATCTACCCACAAGATAAGACGGGACAATAATACATCCAGTTATCCCAAGACCATAACGTCTACTAATTTTTTCCCACAAAATTCGCGTTTATTTCGCGATTTTATCCCTTCTTTTCCCCTGTTTTTTCCTTAGTTAAATTAAAATTTATTTTATTCTAAGTGTAAATAAACCTACAAATATCTACAAAAACTGACCTTTACGTAAGCACTTAATTATATTACAGATATTTTTAATACAGATTTAATTAAAAATGGATTAATTAATGCATTCTTGTCAATAAAAATCTTTAATAATAAAGTAAGATTTAAAATAAGTTTACGTATAACAGATAACAAATTTGTCATTTTTGATCATTTTCTAAATCAATCTAATTCATACCACCAATAAAATTATTTTGCTGGCATCATTAAGAATTTTAAAAAAAATGTATTAATTATTTGATCCTATGAAATTTGTTAAGACAAGGAATTTCTTTAATTTAAAATAAGATATTCTTAAGTTATCAACTTATACAAATTTTTAAAAGAAGTCTACTAAAACAAAATTTTCAAATTTTTTTAGATTTAAAAAGAAATATTGAAGTTTTTATGATTAATTTTTTAAGTTAGCTATATAAAAACATTTTAATTCAGTTGTTTAATAAAAATTTTTATTTGAAGTGGACAAAAGCTTTTAATATTACCATATAAAAAACTTATCAAAACTTAATTTTTGGGAAATTGTTGAGTTAAATAATTTAACAAAATTTAATTACAAATATTTTCAAAGTTTTAATTCTTAAAAATGTTAAAAATACTTTACTTTAATGTAAATTCTTTCGAATTCGAATGATATTTGATTCGATATGAGAACTAAACTTCTGGATTCGATTTGATTCGATTATTGGTCTAGAAATCCTAATTCGTACTCCTCTATCATTTATCTGTCTGGTCTAATTTAAAAACATTTATTATAAAATTTTATACTCAGAACTACTTTTTTAAAAAAATCATTATACAATGTAAAATTTGTTACCTAAAAATATAACAATTATTTTTGCTTTAAATAAGTAAAAATAAAGATTAGTAAAATATAATTGATTGGTATATTAGTAAATAATATTATAGTGGAATATTTACTAATTTCCAGTTTTATTGGCATGGTATAATTTTACAAACTGTAGAAATAAATAATACAATCCCAAAATATATTTAAAAACTAAATTAGTGTTAGAAATTAAAGGAGAAAAACATTGAAAAAATGACAATCTCAGTACCTTTATTAAATTTTTCAAATTGTAGAATGCAGCAAAACCACCATCGGGTAAAACCACAAATTCTCTTTTATTTTCGTGTTGTTAGTCTTACAAACTTCACATTCATTATGATCGTTCATTTTGAATGTTTGCACATGTGTATTTAATTTTATGATCTAGAAGAGATCGACAATTGTGTATTGAGAATAAAATGTACCCAAAGGATCAATCTTTTAAACGCAACTAATTTTTTCTTTGTAACTACACTATTTTCAGAGTTATAGTTGGAAATGTCAGAAATTGGTGGTTTTATCCCATTCTGCCCTATTTAAATTTTATATTATTGATCGTAAATTGAATAGGTATAAAAAGAAACGATTAAAGAATCATTAACTAACAAATTTGTAATAAATGATATCACTCAGAATTATATAAATGAATATACTTTAAGTATTTGAAATAAAATGCAACCAAAATTGAAGTAAAAATTTATTTTTTATAAAACAAATTGACTTATTAGTAAAACTTATTAGCCCACAAAGAGAATTTGCGGTTTAACGTAAAATTCCCGGCGAATTCCCGGTTTTTCCCGATGTTGCCTATTACAAGACACCCTGCGAGACAACTTAGTTAAAATTATTGCCTTGTCTCTTAAAGCGGCAACATTAAGAATTGACTCGATGCATTAATAATTTAAGTGATTTTTTACGATTTTATCACAAATTTACAAAAAAGTACGTTTTTTTCATGTAAAACCAGTGGGAAATTTCAAGGGGTTTGGGCCACCCCTAAATATTGTCCGATTTGAAAAAATACAGGTATTTTTTTTCGATTTGGAAACTTTTTAGGGAGTAGGAGCAAACCATTTCAGACTTTCGTCTTTATGTACCACCCTAATGTGTAATGTACTCAATGTATGGATAAAAATTAAAAATACTGCATCCAAACGCGTCAACGAAATTTAAATACCTAGATCTATAGGGTCAGATGGGGAAATTAAAAGAAAATACAGGGTAATTAAAAATAGTTGATCAATGATTTTAAAAAATAAATTGTACGGTTAAGTGTTAAGAAAACTGTTAAAGCAAATAGAAAATTAAAAAAAAATTGATTAATTAATTTTTGTCATGGAAGATCACGTTAAATAATTATAAAAGCAACATTGAGAAAAAAATTCGGTAAAAATTCCTGTGCTTTCACTATAAAAGCGGCATAACAGGCAGTCTCCTAAATTTTACCGTGCTGTCTTAGAATTTTTACCGGAATTCCCATAAATTTTACCGGCTTATCTAGTAAAAATTAAGGGAATTCCGGTAAAAATTCTAAGACAGCACGGTAAAATTTAGGAGACTGCCTGTTATGCCGATTTTATAGTGAAAGCACAGGAATTTTTACCGAATTTTCTTCTCAGTGGATAAATACGTATTTTTCAATACATTGAAGTATATCAAATTTTATTTATATAATATTTAATTTAATAAAAAATAATATTTAATTAACTTAAATTAAGTAGTGAAGATTGTAATTTAAAATAAACATACCAATAAATTTTACCGTTGTGGTGAAAATAATAATCACTGGGTGCGAGTTCTGGTCTATTTTTCCGTCATAAATTTTGTTTGGTAAACTGTTCAGTTGTAGTTGAGATAAAAATTGTTATCCTTGAATAGGAAGTCAATCCAACATTAATTCAATAATTCGATTATTGAAGTTATTAATATTTATTTATTCACATAACTTCCATCTAAATCCATCTGGAAAATTAAATTTAACTGTAACCCACAATTTAACAAATAAAAGTAACATTTGCAAAAAATATTATTCCAACGATCCTCTTTTAAAATAAAAAAAATCAAAGTTACATTAAAATTATTTGTAACATTTACACTGTTTATAGTAAACCAATGTCTAATAAAGTTAAAATCAAGTTTCTTTTTCTTTAAATAATAGTAATTTTTTCAAGAAAAAGTTCAATTTTAATATATCAGGTTATATAATATCAGACAACTGAAATAAAATTCAAAGATCTTTCAAAAGTAAATTTTTATTAAGGGGGGTTTCTCATGGAAAAGTCGGAAAATCAACGTTTTCCATGTTATTTAATTATTTATTTATTTTTATAAATATCAATCCAAAACTGTTTACACATTAAAATTAAAGTTATTTGAAAGAGAAAAAAATTATTTTTACACCTAAAATATTATTTTAAATGCTTATCATAGTACTGTGAAGTTGATTCTAAAAAAAGAAGGCGTTTTGCGGTAGACACGATTCCGCCATTTTTAGTCAACGGAAAATTAAAAATCTAAAAGAATCTTAAAATATACATGTGTGGGCAGTCTGTATACCAGGAGTTTTACTTAAAACCAAAAAATAAAAAAATGGTGGCCTTTTGAATAAAACATTCAAAAAAACAACGTTTTTTTCGAAATTAAAGTTAGCTGGGGGGAGGGGGTTACTGAGACAGTTTATCCTCGTATACAGACTGCAGACAGGTATGCCTAACAAAATGCAAAAGGATTTAAGTCAAGTGCTTTCTTCGTTCTGAACTACGTCATGATGTTGAGAAAAACGCGTTTAAAGCTTAGAGTAACATTTTTTTGATCGGGCATATTCGAAAAATACACTATCGTTGTGAAACTGAATCGATGCGCGCCACGATAGCCACTCACTGTGACGGATTTATCTCAAAAACTAACACTTGAATCGACTTAAATCTTTCAGAAGGCATTTTTGACATGTTAAGGAGTAAATTTATGCAAAAAAAATATTATTGATTTTTTCATGAGAAATCCCCCTTAAAAATAAACGCTGAAATATTCCATATTAAAGATGAAACAATTTTTTTATTATCATTACAAAATTAATTTAACAAAACAAAAAAACTTTAAAACTTTTTTTTTTGCAAAAGTATTAAAAAGTTCACTAATATTTCATTAAATTCCCTGACTTTTCCCTGACCGTTGGACACTCTGATCCATACGCTTGAGCAAAATATTAACTAACGCCACGGAAAATTTGTTCTCCTTTATTCGCTTTAATGCGAGAGATTTCGTTGCGGCAGAATACTGTATATTGAGAAAAGTAAAATTTAAAAAAATAATTTCTGTCCAATTGTTTATATACCAATTAAGAATCTCTCCTCATTAATAAAACAAATTAAACAAATTTAAAAATTTTTAAGTTTGTATTGTTTTAATACTCAACTGACATATAAAAAAATGTGCAATGGTTTTATTCATTTTCAAAACATTGAAACAAAATGCAAAAGTACAAAATTATTTTTCAGTGAAGTAGACCTTAGAAAAGAAGAATTTTGATGTTTAATGTACTAAATATAGTGATAAAGATTGAGAATACTACATTGAAACGCATCAATAAAGTAAATATATTTGATAAATAATTCTAAAATACAAATTATATGGTGATATTTTAAGAATAACTTTAAAACAAATGGAAAACTTTGAAAAAATTGTCTCATCAAATTTTTTCATGGAGACTCACGTTAAATTATTATAAAACAATAAATAAATAGTTTTCAATACATTCAAATATATCGAATTTCATTTATATATTATTTAACTTCCTAATAAGTAATAAGTATTTAACTAATTGAATTAAGTAGTAAAGATTGTATTTTAGAATAAACGTACCAATAAAGTTTATCGTTGTGATGAAAATAAGTATCACTAGGTGCGACTTTGTGCCTCTTTTTCCGTCATAAATTTTAGTTTGGTAAACTCTTCAGTTTCAGTTGAGACGAAAAAATTATCCAGCAATGGGAAGTCAATCCGACAATATTATGCAATAATTTGATTATTGAAGTCACCCATGTTTAATTATTCAGAAAACTTCTATTTAAATGAACCTGGAAAGTTAAATTAAACTATAACCCACAGTTAAACAAATAAAACCATAATTTGTAAAATAATATTCCAACGATCCTCTTTAAATAATAAAAATAAAATAAAAGTAACAAACTATATTTAAAGCATTATTTCCAATTATCTAATAGTAACGGAGAAAGATGCGTATCAAAAGTACTCTGTTTCTGAAAACGTAAAATTTTATAAATGGGCGATTTCATGTCAAATTTACAGTCCACATTTTAAAATCGATTAAATCTATTTTTATTTGTTCCTTATAAAAAAATATAAGATACGTATTTTTTTATTTTTTTATAAGAGACCAAATTTTTGAGTTATGAATTTTCAAAATTCTAGATTTTTAAAAATAGACCATTTTTTAATCACATATAACTCTGAATCTATTGAATTAAGAAAATTTTTGTCAACACATAAAAAGTTAGGTTTTTCTTCAACTTTTAAATAGTGTTTACAAAAAAAATAAAATATTTTTTTTCTATTAAAAAACACAATTTTTTAGAAACAAATAGACTTTTTTTAAATTTGAACCCGAATAACAAATTATTTTTTTTTATTTATACATACCTCGAAATGTAAAGAACATTTCACAAAAAGATTCCGGTTGGTTAGAAGAGTATTATTGGTTTAAATTACTTTTCAAACTTTACCTGTTGTATCCACTTGCTGTACTGTGCCTGTTTTGGTTAGGGGAGAGTGGCCATCAATGTACCAGTTTTTTGAATGAACCATTTCAATTTTCTCAGAAACAATTAAATAAAAATTCTCCTAATTTTAAATATAAATAAAGTTTGCATAAACACACTACGTCCATAAATTTGAGACATGTGGATTTATTCTTTATAGAGAAAACTGAAAAAAACTGTTTTTGATGCTCTGAAGAAAAAATTTACCTAAAATACAAACACGTTTTTTAATTAAAATAAGGCAATTTAAAAATAAATGAACTTACGATTTATTTTGTATCGGGCCTGAACTACAATATTCTAATGAGAAAAAGATTTTGAAATATTGCATTAAAGTATGAAAACCATTTTTGTTGCAAATGTCATGTTGATTCAATGTACCAGGGAACAATGAACCACCTGGAATTTCAGTGTATTTTCGATTTCCAGAGTGGTATGCCTGATTATAAAACTAGGCATGCGTACAGCATGTGACAGCGATTGTTATCAGTACTCTTCTCAACATAGCAAAACTAAAATGCCATTTTAGCTAGTTAACTTAAATTTGAGGTATATTTATGTTATACATTATAAATTAAAAAGTGTTAAGTAATAATTTTTTATAGTATTTGATAGAAAATAAGTTTTTTTACAAAATGAAAATGCAATATTATTATTGTTGAATATTTTTAGTGTTTTTATAGAGGTGGTTCATTGTGTACCCAGGTTGTTAAAAATGAAAATAGCTTGTTAGTTTAGAAAAATCCTAAATTTTATTATTTAATCAAAATAAATCGGGTATAATATGTGTGCATTACCTAGAGAAGTGTTGTAGTTTTATATTGATGCAAAGAAGTGATTGAAATTAGTGAAATAGAATAAATAATATGACCTTGAAAAAAACCCGGTACGTTGATGGCCACTCTCCCCTATATTAATTCGATTTGACATTAAAAAAAAAAGAAGAGATGCAGCTAAATTCAAGTTAAAACTATTTTTTGCAGTTTAAACAGGCACAGTACAGTACGTAGAAGTAACAGCTAGAATTGGAAAATTAATTGTAACCAATAATACTCTTCTAGCCAAAGCGAATCTTTTTGTAGAATGTCCTTTTCATTTTGAGGTATGTATAATAAAAAAAAAATAATTTGTTATTCATGTCCAAATTTAAAAAAAGTGGATTTGTTTGTAAAAAATTGTGTTTTTTAAAAGAAAAAAAAATATTTTCTTTTTTTTGTAAACACTATTTAAAAGTTGAAAAAAAACCAAACTTTTATGTTTTGACAAAAATTTTCTAAATTCAATAGGTTCAGAGTTATATGTAATTAAAAAAAGATCTATTTTTAAAAATCTAGAATTTTAAAAATTTATAACTCCAAAATTTGGCCTCTTATAAAAAAATAAAAAAATACGTATTTAATATTTTTTTATAAGGAGCAAATATAAAATAGATTTAATCGATTTTAAACTGTGGACTGTAAATTTGACATGGAATCGCCTAAATTTATAACTTATGTAACTTACGTTTAATAAAAAAATTAATAAATACGCACTGAAATTTTTTTA
Organism: Ganaspis brasiliensis; assembly: GCA_037103525.1. NCBI lineage: Eukaryota > Metazoa > Arthropoda > Insecta > Hymenoptera > Figitidae > Ganaspis > Ganaspis brasiliensis. Next base: position 3,182,737 of record JAZKLR010000237.1, read on the forward strand.
AGAATGTTGCTGCATTCACACTAGTACCGCTGTACTCCAATCGTGGAAAACAATTGCTAACTTATTTGTAGGTTAGACGTTTGACGTTAGAGGTGCAACTGTTCATTTAAAGCGCGAGGCAGTTGCTGCTCTTTGGTGAAGGTTGACAGTTTTAATTTTTTTAAAGAAAATCAAAACAGATGTTGATCTTGTGATGCCCAAAAGTATTCCAAGGGAAATTATTGTGTGGTCTCAACTTTTATTGCAATGAATAGGCAAGTCTAATTCCAATTATTCGTAACACTCTAATTTTTTTAATAATTGTATTTAAAATATATGAGATAAAGGTTACGTTTTTTTTTTGTTTATTTAGTAGCTAAAAGTTAATATTATTATTTTTATGCGGATCTTAACTATAATTTCTATTCATACTAAATGTGTACAATGAGACAATTTTAAAATAGATTGTGAGCTTATCAAGATAACGATGTGGTTATGGATTGTGAATCAAAATGTAACTGAAACCGCTGAACCCTTGTCTTCGTTATTTCCTTCTGAAACTATTGATAATCTATTTTTAATATAATCTAATTTATTGACTTTATATAAAATTTATTTACATCATATATTAATTTCAATTTCATTATTTCGTAATTAAAACCATAGTAGATTTAATATTAATTTCTTTAATTTTCCTTTTAATTCAAGTGTAAAATTGTCTTTATCATCTTTTTTTTAATAAACACAAAAATAAATAATTGGCATAATAAATATTAAAGTCTTTTGTCAAGTGCATAATTTCAAATCAATATTATCCATAAAAGATGTAATTTTAGTGAAGATTCTTCATAAATACATTTTGTTATTTAAATGGGGTTTTCCTTTCTGATGAAAGAAGCAGCAACTGTCCCACACTCAAATTGAACAGTTACCTCTCTAACGTTAAGCGACTAACCTGTAAATGACACAGCAATTGTTTTCAACAAGAAAAAGACTGCGGTACTAGTGTGAATGCAGCAACAATTTAAAAATTTTTTCAGTGCGCATTTGCTTATTTTTTTATATAAAATTAGAAGAAAAACTTTTTTACATTAAAATAATCTTTTGAATGAAAATGTTACATGGAATGTCCTATACATTGTTTTCTTCAAGGACTACGATTTTAATATTAATGGTTAACAAACTTTTTATAAAAAAAGCAATTTAAAACCATAAAACCAAAAATTACTTTATTACAATGTTAAAAAATCAAGTAGAAAATAACTAAAGCATATTTTTTAAAATTGGAACTACTGTACAAAATTCAGTATTTTAATTTACATTTAAGAAATCGACTTGTAATATTAAATGCATAATTTTAATCTTACCTTTAATAAAAATATATTACTGTAAAAAATTAATTAATTGTACATATTTAAAAAAAAAAGTATTTTTGTCTAAAAGATGGAAAAAATAAAATTTGTCATTACAGGTATGCTTTTTCAAACAGTTAAATTACTACTGGAGAACGAATGTAATTAGAAATAAAATTATTAAATAATTAAGGAATGTGTATAAATCAGAGAAAAGTAATTAGAAACTCATTAATTTCTAATTGGCAATTTAAATCGAGGTCTATTTGTAAACAAAAAGAGTTTGAAAACCTTCGAGAATTATACAAATAAAATTAAAAATAATGTTGAAAATTTGTAGAAATTAAAATTATGTTTTAAAAATATTCAAAGAATATATTAATAAAATACGATAAGGCAGAGTAAAAATTAAAATTTGGAAACTATTATTTTCAAAAATTTTAAACATTATTTTACGAAAGTAAAAATATTATAAATCATTTATTTTATTAAACTAGTTATATTCAATTACAGAAAAAAACTCTAAAATTCTTGAAACGTTGGGTGTTTTTATATATTTTAATAAAAGCAGACTTCTGTCTGTACTTTGCTCGAAACTTGAAATTTTTATAAAACGGCTGTACTGAATGAAGTAGAATTTTGTAGTTTATATTACAAGTCTATCTTCTAGTTGAAAATCATTACTTGATATAGTCGAAAATTGTTATAAATATATTACATTTAATAAGAGATAGAATTATAAAATTTGAATTTTGTAAAGGTAATTTTGTTTAGGTCGAAAATCTTACTATTTTTAAAAAATTAATTAAAAATAAAACAAAAATTTTTAAATTTGTACTATAAATAGAAAATTACTTTTATATTAAAACGAAATTTAAATTTAATAAAAAGGCTACATAAAAACAATTATAACCCTAATAGCACCGACTAGGCCGAGAACGTTCCTGGAATGGGCTGCTGGCCCCTTGGGTACGTTCCCTTGGACCGCTCCAATATACCTGACAAATCCGTTCCGGATTTCACTAGGCTAGGAACGTTCCCACGGAACGTTCATGGAATGTTCCGAGGAACTTTGAATACACATTCAAAAAATCGCAGAACGGGTTGCGGAAAAAGTATGCGGAAAAAGCTGAAAATTTTTTTATTAATATTATTTAATGTTTTTAATATGATTGCTTCTATAGAACAGTGGTCACTAAAATCAACTGCGCAGCTCTAGGTGCGATAGAAAACTACTGCGCAAGATATTAACATTAATTATTTTTCAATGTGTATTTAAAGTTTCTCGGAACATTCCAGGAACGTTCCGCGGAACGTTCCTAGCCTAGTGAAATCCGGAACGTATTTGTCAGGTATATTGGAACGGTCCATGTGAACGTACCCCAGGGACCGGCGGACCATTCCAGGAACGTTCCCGGCACAGTCGGTGCTATTAGGGAACCATCTATTTTTTAATCAAATCTGACACTTCGTTCAAAAGTGTCATCAGGACACTTAAAACTATTTTCGAATAAAACAGTAAATTTTGAAAAAAAATTTCTCAGTTATCAAGCTATGTGAACCAACATATGCATATACAAAATTAAACTAAAACACCTTTCCAAGTTCTGCCTAATGAAAAATATTTTTCTATTTAAGTAGAGATAATTTTTAAATGTGATTAATTGTATACTTTAAAAGGAAAAAAAATCTTTAATGATACAATTTAAGGATGATTGATACATCCTTAAATTAATTTAGTTTCACCAATGAATTTATAAATAATAAAAGATTTAACAAATATAAATTAGAATAGATCGAAAATTAGATTATTTGAATTTTTAATCTGGGTGATTTTTCTGAAATTGATATTTTTGAACGTTTTCCCATTTCCATCAATTTCATCCAATCTGTTCACTAATAATTATCGCCGAATTTTTTTCACTGTCGAACTTGGTACATTTATTGGTACATTTACTTGGTACTGTAAGAAAAGCTTTAAGCACTTTGGTTTATCTGAATTTAAATTACAAAATTTAAAAGCTTTTTAAAAAACTTTTTTCTATACAAATTAGATGATGTATATATTTTTTTATATCTATGAAGAAAAATGAATTATGATAAAATAATTATAATACATTTATTTAGAGTGTTGGCATCGAAGGCAGAACTCAAATATGTAAAACTTCAAAATAAACTATGATTAAAATATTTAAATAAATAAAGATTCAAAAAATGCGCATTTATATTGAAGCTGTGTTATGTGAAAAAACTTCGGAGATAAAAATATTTCAAATCGTATACAATCGCTTATTAATACGGATAAAAGGCTTAAGCTTTGACTAAGAAAAGTGACAACAAATAATACTGAGTACATTTTGCAGAATTAATAAAAAAGAAAAAACAGTTTAGAAATATAAATTTCAACAGAATCACCCATCTTTTCTAATTTGGATCTAATTCCAATGTAAATAGAAAATTTGAGTAATTAAAATTGACACTTATTGATAATAAAACCACTCTTGATAAGGTACATTTACTAACAAATTTTAAATATTTATTTCATAGAAAAAAAAAATTCTCATTAGCAGCTGAGAAAGATAAAATATTGTTATTAAAGTAGGTGACAATTTCTGATATTAAATAACAATAGATATTTCGGTTTTATGTTTTAAAAATTGTTAACTGTGCAAATTAGAAAAAAGTACAAAATAGCGAATAAAATTTTTTAACATAAAAATTTTACAAAATATGTTTTAAAAAATGTATACTATATTACCACAAATAAAATTATATTCTAAAAGTGAAAAATTTTATAACATTAAAGACTGGACACGAATACACATTTGCAAAAATACTGGACATTAAAGATAAATATTGAAAACCAAGCGGATTTTTTTTTTACCTCTGACAGCCATCTTCAAATTTGCACGATATCATTTCCTTTATATTAAATAACTCACTCAAATATTTAAAATGTAAAATTTCACTTTTTTTTGTCTGGAACAACAATATTCATTTAACCATATTTACACTTACTAGGAAAATCAAACCGAAACTTTACTTTTAAAAACGACGCCGAATCCGTGCATGAACACTCTTCGTTTTGCATTTCAGTTATTTTTCTTTTTTTTGTTTTAAAAGAAAAAAACAAAACAAACACACTGAATGTGCTTAAACAGTGCAAAAAGAAAAACATGTGCGTGACAATGAAAACCAACGTCGAACCTTACCCGCGTTTAAGCCGGCATTAGGCCGTCTTCACAACGTAGGATTTGCTAGCAAGCCCAGAGTTGGGAAGTTAAGGCTCCGTCCCATGCAGGGATGTAAAGGTAATTTACCTCACGTAAATTACATAGTTTTTTAGGGCGCAGTCCCATGGGGTAGAATAGATTTCAGCCAATCAAAATTTAGTCTCTAGTGGAAAACATTATTCTACCGCTGGAGATTAAATTTTGATTGGATAAAATCTATAAGGATATTCGAGTTAGGTGGGGAGAAATTCAAAATGGCGGCTACCTGGATGACAGGTTTGCATTGCAGCCAAAGGAACGAAATCAGTTTTTGTACAATAACTTTTAAAAAACAAATTTTCGAACCTATGTTTATTAACAAATTATTTTTCATTTATCGAAAGCTATTTTTTAAAATAATAAAATTGTGTAAAATTTGTATATGTGTTTTTGTTATTTTAAAAAATAGCTTTCGATATATGAAAATAATTTGTTAATAAACATAGGTTCGAAAATTTGTTTTTTAAAAGTTATTGTACAAAAACTGATTTCGTCCCATTGACTGCAATGCAAACCTGTCATACAGGTAGCCGCCATTTTGATTTCTCCCCAAGCAACTTGAATATCCTTATTCCACTGTTCTACTATTCCACCCCATGGGACTGCGCCCTTACATGTAAATTACGTACGTAATTTACGTCCTGATTTCTGTAAGCAATGCATTTTTTCGGGGTGGGGAGTAATAAACATAATTTACATATATGTAATTTACATGTAATATACGTAAAAAAAACTTAAGGTTACGCGTAACTTTACATCTCTGGTTCCATGGCTGCGTTTTGCATTGCGTTGTAATGAGAAAGAAAAGGACACACATATACTCTCAAAATAAGGATATAAGGATATTCAAGTTGGGTAGGGAGAAATTCAAAATGGCGGCTACGTGGATGACAGGTTTGCATTACAGGCAATGGGACGAAATCAGTTTTTTTACGATATCTTTTAAAAAACAAATTTTTGAACCCATGTTTATCAACAAATTATTTTTCATTTATCAAAAGCTATTTTTTAAAATAACAAAATTGTAAAAAAATTTTAAATGAGTTTTTATTATTTTAAAAAATAGCTTTCGATAAATAAAAATAATTTGTTAAAAAACATGGGTTCGAAAATTTGTTTTTCAAAAGATATCGTAAAAAAACTGATTTAATCCCATTGACTACAATACAAACCTGTCCTCCAGGTAGCCGCCATTTTGAATTTCTCCCCACCCAATTTGAATATCCTTATTGAAGTTAGGTAGGGAGAAATTCAAAATGGCGGCTACCTAGAGGGCAGCTATGCATTGTAGTCAGTGGGACGAAATCAGTTTTTTTACGATATCTTCTAAAAAACAAATTTTTGAACCTATGTTTTTTTGACAAATTATTTTTCATTTATCGAAAGCTATTTCTTAAAATAATAGAAACTCATATAAAAATTGTGACGCGATCTGAAGAAAGGGACCTTAGAGGCTAAAAATCGATTTTCGGTTTATGGTTGATTTAACTTCATTAAAAGTTCTTTTTTCATTATCTGAAGTCAGAAAATGTTTTTATTAAATATTTGTCAAGATATGATAATTCAAGCATCAGCGGTTTGTACAGAGTACCATGTCCGCTCGTCTTTTCTTTTCGCTCTCCTGTAAAATTACCGATTTGCCTCTAAGGTCCCTTTCTTCAGATCACGTCACAATTGTATACAATTTTATTGTTTCAATAAATAGATTTCAATAAATAAAAAATATTTTGTTGATTAACATAGGTTCGAAAGTTTGTTTTTTAAAAGATGTAAAAGAGACTGATTTCGTCCCCCTTACGAAAAAGAAGTACAGGATTCAGTACTGGGAAGAAGTGCTGGGTTAAGTATTGGGTTTAGTACTGGGTTAAGTACTACACTGAAAAAAATTTGGGCGGGCAGACGTACCTGCGAGTAAGTCTGCCTTACCAAATCAAGTACACCTGCTCACCTCTGTTTGGGTCGCCAGAGCTCTTAATGTGGGTAAGCTGACGACCCAATGTGAGCAAGCAGCAATCCCTTTTCATTGGTACGGCACGGGAAAATGATGGTTGTGCATCTACCCTTGCCTGTGAGAGCTGAGCCTTACCAGTGTGGTACGTCTGAGATACCAAAAATAGTGCGTCAGAGCTCTCTCAAGTGTGGAAGGCAGCGCGACCAGCCCTGAGTGGTTTGCCGGCCCAAAGTTTTTTCAGTGTAGAACCCTAGTACTTTTCTCGAGCAATATAATTTTTTATTCACAATAATAATTTTTTTTTTAACTTTCAGTGGAACTGCGATTTTGAGTTCAATGTATTCCTCTTTATTTAATTTACAACGAAAAACTATTGCGCAGCCGTAGGAGCCATAGAAACTTAGTGCGCAACGTGAAAAGATTTTTAACAATGCATGGCGAAAAAAGTACTGGTTCTCCAGTACAGTAGAACGTCTCTAGTTTCAATATTTTGGGGGTACTTGAAACGATAGACTCGAGGCCCATCAGGGGTAATTGTTGCGCAGTAAGTTACTGCGCATGACGTAGACAGGCGGGCTAGTTTAAATAAAATTTGAAGATTGCCAAAATATAAACATGAATATGTAAATTTCAAAAGAATAAAATTTCAATAAACATTTAATTTAATGCTTAGTTACTTATTATCAATCACATACTTGGTAATAATATTTTGCACTAATTATTAATTAAAAAGTTTATTTTAAAAAAAAATAAATGAACAAATGCCAAGAAGTATTATTTGTTATATTGTAATATTATGAATTTATTTCCATAATATTATGAATTTATCACTCAGTTAATAATTATTGAAAAGATATTATCGATTTCACTGAGTCAAATAAAACGAAAAAATCTTCACTTTTTTAACGTTTCAACAGCTATGCTGCCCTCATCAGAAACTAAAATTTATTAATAACATGTTTAACAAAAAATTAATTAACAAATTATGCATATAATAAAATGAAATGGTGTCAACAATAATTACCGTAAAAAATTAACAATAAATAAATTAAATATAAAGACGATGACAAATTTTTGACAACAAGTGTCTCGTCCGTTTACTAAAATTAAACTGAGGTAATTAGAATATTATTGAACTAATCAATGCGATCGGATTATTATAAGTCATTGTGTACAAAATATAAGGGTACATTCTTGATTGTCGAAAGTTAAAATAAAATTAAATTTAAATTATACTTTGAAAAAATATTACAAACTTAAAAATTTGTTTATAAATTATATGAAGTAGATTATTTAAAAAAACACATTTTTTTACATAAAAAAATATTACCTAGTCAATCAAAACCTTGAGAAGGAAATAAACAAATTAAAGAAAGTAATAAAAAGATAGTAAAAAATTTTTTTCTTAAAATTTATTGTTTTTGATAAAATTATTGTGTTATTTTAAAAGTAATGTTAATATTCATTTCGATATCTATATTTACGTTCATTAAGAAAATGAGTATAGGTCTTACTAAGATTCTTTGTGTCATCTTTTTTGTTAATTGGATTTCTCTGCATGTTGATGTGAATCATTTCTGAAGTTAATCTTTTATCTAGATTAGATTCTTTGTCTAGAATTGAAAAATTATCCCAGTCAAAATCATGTTTTAAGTCATTTTTGTGAATATTAAACACCGAATTTTGATTTTTTGACGTTCTGTGTTCATTAATTCTTTTCAAAGTCCTTCTTTTTGTTTCCCCGACGTAAGATGCTGTGCAATTTTTGCAATTAATTTTATATACTGTATTGTTTGTTTCTGTTTTTTTATTTTTATCTTTTCCTTTTTTTATTAAAGAATTTTTGTTTTGTTGATTTTTTGTAGGAATAGATGAAATTAAATAATTTTTTAATGAATAAGCTGTTTTTTCAAAAAGGCCATTGACATATGGTAGAAAAACTTTAGGTGATCTTTGATAAAGAAGTTTATTTACATTATTGTTAATATTTAATATTCTCTTGATGAATTAATTAAAATAGTTGAGTTCCTTTTTCACAACACATATTTCAAGTTTAACAACCAATATTATAAACAAATTTATGGAACACCGATGGGTTCACCAATATCAGGTTTGTTTGCTGATATTGTTATGTCATAAAAAAAGGAAAAGATAAAAATAAAAAAACAGAAACAAACAATACAGTATATAAAATTAATTGCAAAAATTGCACAGCATCTTACGTCGGGGAAACAAAAAGAAGGACTTTGAAAAGAATTAATGAACACAGAACGTCAAAAAATCAAAATTCGGTGTTTAATATTCACAAAAATGACTTAAAACATGATTTTGACTGGGATAATTTTTCAATTCTAGACAAAGAATCTAATCTAGATAAAAGATTAACTTCAGAAATGATTCACATCAACATGCAGAGAAATCCAATTAACAAAAAAGATGACACAAAGAATCTTAGTAAGACCTATACTCATTTTCTTAATGAACGTAAATATAGATATCGAAATGAATATTAACATTACTTTTAAAATAACACAATAATTTTATCAAAAACAATAAATTTTAAGAAAAAAATTTTTTACTATCTTTTTATTACTTTCTTTAATTTGTTTATTTCCTTCTCAAGGTTTTGATTGACTAGGTAATATTTTTTTATGTAAAAAAATGTGTTTTTTTAAATAATCTACTTCATATAATTTATAAACAAATTTTTAAGTTTGTAATATTTTTTCAAAGTATAATTTAAATTTAATTTTATTTTAACTTTCGACAATCAAGAATGTACCCTTATATTTTGTACACAATGACTTATAATAATCCGATCGCATTGATTAGTTCAATAATATTCTAATTACCTCAGTTTAATTTTAGTAAACGGACGAGACACTTGTTGTCAAAAATTTGTCATCGTCTTTATATTTAATTTATTTATTGTTAATTTTTTACGGTAATTATTGTTGACACCATTTCATTTTATTATATGCATAATTTGTTAATTAATTTTTTGTTAAACATGTTATTAATAAATTTTAGTTTCTGATGAGGGCAGCATAGCTGTTGAAACGTTAAAAAAGTGAAGATTTTTTCGTTTTATTTGACTCAGTGAAATCGATAATATCTTTTCAATAATTATTTGTTATAGTTTAAAAAACTCACATTTGCCTTGAAGAAAATATGTATGAGTTACAATGAAACTTTTTATTATAATATAAATTACTTAATAATTATAGAAGTCGTTTTTTGTAAGTATTTTTTAAATTTATCACAATTTTCATAATTATATTGTTAATTTTCGTTTAATTAGTCAATAAACTCAATTCATAATTATATTAAAATATTAAATTGATTACTTAATAATAATAGAAGTCATTTTTCGTAAGTGTTTTTAAATTAACCGCCTTTATCAAGTATTTAGTATTTACCGACGTCATGATTTGGTTACGTGGTGGGGGGTTGAAATAGGAGAAACTTGAAACGATAGGACCTTGAAACTAGAGACGTTCTACTGTATTTAACACAGTACTGAAACTATCTTTCCAGTACTTAAACCAGTACTGAATCGAGTACTTTTTTTTCGTAAGGGCCCATTGATTACAATGCTAACCTGTCATCCATGTAGCCAACATTTTGAATTTTCTCCTCACCTAACTTGAATATCCTTATTAAAATAACCGAATAATTTAAGTAGAATACACAAGTGAAGAACTGACAGTTGGACGACTTTATGTTAGACGAATTGGAAGTCAGTCGAAATTCTATTTTTTTAATTTACATATAACTCAATGTTAAGAAGAAAGTATAATATTTTTATTTAATTATTACGTGATGGCTGCGTTCGGGATTCCACCCTGCTGGTGATTGTCTGTTCTTTTCCAACAAATAATAAAAGAGGAAGACAGAGATACACCCGGGTACTCTCGGGTGGTAATTCTAAGCGTTACTCTGCAGGGGAAATCCTGTAAGAGAGACAAATAGATACCACTGTCTCTCTCACTATAATATTTTCTGCTTTCGGTTTTACGCTTTCTGCTTAAGGTACGGGCACACCTCGGGAAGGAGTCTCTGTCTTTCTTACTCCTAGTCTGTGGTGGAGGCAAGTCTCCTTCCTTCCCGAGGTGTTCCCGTACCTTGAGATGAGATTTCACCCTAAGTTGGTAAAATATTACTTTGTTCTATTTGTCATATAACCAAAGTTGGTAAGTTACTCGTAACTTTCAGTTTTTAACGTAAATTACGTGAATTTTTTACGTTTGTAATATACGTATTTTACCCTCCACCCACAGAAAATGCATTGTATTCAAGGATGTAAAGTTACTCGTAACTCCGAGTTTTTTGACGTAAATTACATGTACATTACATATATGTAAATTACGTTTATTAACCCCCACTGCGTAAAAGTACATTGTTAGAAACATCAGGACGTAAATTACGTACGTAATTTACATGTAAAAAACTATGTAATTAACGTAAGGTAAATTACCTTTACTTCCCTGATTGTATTTAAAATTCAGGACGTAATATACGTAAGTAAAATACATCCAAAACCCCAAGTAATTTACATGAGGTATATTACGTGTACAACCCTGCATATAACCTATTTTTGTTGTTGTTTGAATTATAAACAATTTATAATATAAATCTAACTTAAATGTAGTTTGAAATAAAATAAATATTATAGCAATGATTTTGACAATAATAATAATAACATGAACGAATTAAAGAGAAAAAGATTTTAAAGTAGATGAATGACATAAGCATGAAGTAGTATAAATAGGCCCCACTGCTATGTCTAACCTTGAAAAAGTTGAAGCTGATTTCTTCGTTTCTCTTACCTCCTATCTACATGGGAGTTGATTTTGCGTCAAGCGTCAAAACTCGAAATAAAAACAATGAGGAAGAAAAGGACGGCAACAATAATAAACATTGTCTGCCTTTGTCTGCCTCATTGTTCTGCGTATATACGTTCCGCGTATTTATGCATAACCACAGAATCACCTTCCATGTAGATAGGGGGTTAGGGCGTAATCTCATGTGAGCAGAAAGCGTACAACCTAAAGCAGAAAATCATGAGTGCAAGAGAGACAAACAGATATCACTGACTCTCTCTCTCATATTTTCTGCTTTCCGTTTTGCGCTTTCTGCTTACATGGGATTTCACCCTTACAAATTAGAAAAAAGTAGAGAACCTAGCAGAAAAGCTTAGAATAATAAGCCATAAGGCCTAAGCAGATAGAAATACGGATACGGGACCAGAGCATAAGACAGAAATGTATAGAAACAATCTCTGTTCTTTATTATCTCATGCCCTGCTCCCAGAGATCGGAAAATGACATGTCATTTTTGATTTTGAGGTAAATACTAAGTAAATTGCCCGTATAATACCTCCCACTCTCGATAAATGCATAAATGTAGAAAACTCAGGACGTATATTACTAGGTAAATTACGTGTAGAAAACTAAGTAGATTACATAGAGTAATTTACCTCCCTATCTCTACCTGCTCCCGTAACCGTATTCATTGTGCGTTGCCCAATATTCGTCAATTTAGAAATTCGACAAAATGGACATTCGATAATTTGTAAATTCGACTAAGTGGATATTCGACAAAATGAATATTCGACAAAGTAGATATTGAACAATTTGGAAATTCGAAAAAATGGACATTCCACAATTTGGATATGTATTTAACATTTTGGAAATTCGACAAAATGGTTAATCGACAAAATGGATATTCGACAAAATGGATGTTTGACATTTTGGAATTTGGATTTTTTTTTCGATCATTTGGAAATTCGACAAAATAAATATTCGACCATTTAGATATTTGACCTTTTGGGTTTTTGGGAAAATTCCTGCACCCGCAAAATAAAAAGAAACAATATTAAATATCGAATTCAATTACCAAAATTATTTTCTTTCCGGCAACCTTGTGGTAGGAATAATTTCTTTCAATAGACCTTTTAATCTTGAACATTTTTGTCTCAATCAATATAATTCCAACTTTTGGTCGGTCATATTTTGTACTCACATGTTAATAGCATAGTACATTTCGGCAATTATCCAGATAAGCAATATAAAAAATCCAGATAAGTAATTATCTGGATAATTACCTAAAAAATAACGTTCGATAAAAGAAAAATAAATTCTATAATAAACAAAGATTCAAAAATTTGTTTTTAAAAAGTTATTCTTCAATAACTGATTTTGCTTCATTGACTCCAATGCATTTTTAGGCACCAGCAAGCAGCCACCTTGAATTTTCCGTTGGGATTGTTGGGAACTTAAACTACCTAATTAAAATGGACGAAAAAGAAATAAAAGGGAGGTTCATTTAAAGAGGAAGTCAATTAAGTGGAAACGAAACGTACTGTATGACGAAAAGTTCGAGTTGTGCGTAATTGCTCAACCCTGGCTACGAGCTATCTTATCGACCCATCATATCGATAATCGATTACACATATGTTTTCATATTGAAGGCTTGTGTCAACAAATGTCATCGTGTCAGTAAAAATGTCAAATTTTCGGAATTCTCTCGATGTTTTAGCGCACTAAACACATGAATCTTCAGAAATGAATTATTTTCAGAATCCTTATTTTCTGAAGCTGTCTTATCCAACCAGTGTTGCCAGAGACACCGCATTTCCGCATTTTGCACCGCATTTTGATCGCTCCATCCGCAATCCGCTTTGATTAAAGCGGATTACAAAAAAATCCGCATTTTGAAGTTGACCCACTTTTTCCCCTACCCCCATAGCACCTGAACTTGCCTCAACTTGGCCAACCTTTCCTCAAGTTTCTAAACTTGCATCAAAGTTTCTGAAAGTTGACGACACTTGAGGAAAGGTTGGCAAACTTCAGGCAAGTTTAGGTGCTGTGGGGGTACTAAACAGTGATGAGGCGTTAAAATTGTTTAGAGAGGCAGAAACACCTTCCGTACCATAGCTTACGTCTAGTGAATGACACATAATTATAAATACATACAAGCATTGCTACGTGCTACCCATACCTGCCAAAATGTATAAGGCTTAAAGCACAATGAATACGGTTACGGGAGCTGGGTATGGGATAATAAAGGACAGAGACTGTGTCTGTCCTTTTCTGTCTCATGCTCTGGTCCCGTCTCCGTATTTCTATCTGCTTAGGCCTTAAAGCAAAAGCTATGAACCAATCAAAATATATAGATGGATAGAATTTAAAAAACTGAATATTCGGATTGGTTGTCAGTTTTCTGCTTAAGGCTTAATTATTTGTCAGTGTATGCGAGTGACTGTGAATTGTTATTTGATATCCGTTAAGAATTCTTGTTAGGAATATTATACATAAAAATTATTAACTTAACAGTATAATTAATTACTCAAATTATAAAAATATGAGTATTATTAGTATGAATTTTTTAAGTTATTTATGAAAAAATGCTTATATTTATATTTATACACTCTTAAATTATACAAATAAATCAAATATACAACAGTTTAAACAAATACTAGCTTAAAAAAACAATTTTTAAAAAATCCGCGTTTTGAAACGAAAATCCGCATTTCTGCGCCTGCGCGTCCGCAAAACTAAAACATGGGTCTGGCAACACTGTATCCAACGTCCTTTTTAAAAAAAGTGTTCGGTTTTTCAAAAAACAATTCTAAAAGTGAAACATTTTAGGTAGTACGTGACTATAAAAATTGTTGTTGTTGTTGCCTATAGAAAATACCTAAAAAATAAATGGCCAAAATGACTAAATGGATTCAGTCATTTTTGAGGTACGATTTGAATGATTTCGTACCAAAAAAATGTCGAATTATTTTTTCTTCATAAACTTACTTTTACACGATTTTAAATGCCACACCAAGCTTCATGATTTTTTATAAAAGTGTTCAAGGGCACTTCAGAAATGGTTTATAACATTAAAATAAATATTTAACAAAAAATTTAAATAAACAATAAAAAATTCAAAGTGTTTAAACGTCCTTTTAGACGGATAAAATAATTTTGACCGTCTAGACGGATAAAATATTTTCGTCCGTCTACATTTTCCCTTCCCTTGTATTTTGTAGAAACAGCTAAACGGATAAAAATATTTATCCGGCTACTATTAGCCATACGAATTTTTTCTCACAATTTTATCCGTCTAGTCGGATGTATAGTCGCATTGTAAGAAATTAACAATTTTCATTATTTACTCTGAAAATATGAAGCGAAAATAATCCTAAGAGCACACTAAACAGTTTTCAATAAATTAGTTATTAAATAGATTAATTTTTTAGACATTTTCTATGGATAGGGACCTCATTTTTAGACACTTTAGAGATATTTCTTATCGTATAAGGATACAGTTTTTAACGATCAACCTGTATGTTTCTCTCAGCTCTCGATGATTTTTAGATCAAGGAAATAAAAAATCTCTGGACATAAATTTCAAGTTTAGCTTATTACACAAATCAACATCTTCGGATCTTCAAATTAGTTTTTGTACAAAAGTATATGCCCTACAAAAGATTTTCTACTTTTGTATGAATATTGTCTCTTGCTATCTGGATATTCTCAAGTCTCATTTTCAGATGATATTGTACTGCATTTTCACATTAGTACAGAACAAACGCAATGAATTAAATTCTACTGACAATATGAATTTATTTAAAAAAAAACGAAAAAATTTCAAAAGTGAGGTTGTGCAAAGGTATTCTGTCTGATATTTGACAAATACTGGTTTGACAGATGTTTTCTAAATAGAAAAAAGAATATCGTATATTTTATTTAATCAATTCTCTGAAGTTGAATTTTTCTTTAAAAGTGTAGAAATGACATCAAAAAGGGAGTCAATAGGATGATTTTGAAGGAGGCACAATTTTATGTCGTCGTTTTTGTTGCTCCTCACTTTGACACCACAAGCGGTAGTCAAAATGACAATCCATGTTTTACTGTGAACAATTAAAGAAAAAAGAGTCATCATAAGTTAAAAAAGTTTAGAAATATTTTTCGTCCACCAAAATTATTGTTAGAAATTAGTTGCTTTTTTTGTTTGAAAAATATACTTTCTGCCTGATCAAATCTGGAAGACTCAATATAAAGGCCTTTTTTTAAATTTGTTTACAATTTATAAACAGTTAAAGAAAAAACAGTTAGTATAAGTTAAAATGTTTTAGAAATATTTGTCGTCTACCAAAAGTGTTGTTAAGGACATATCGTTTTTCATGCTGCAATAATACATTTTTTGTCTGACCACATCAGATAGATTTAATATGAAGTCTAGTTTTTCGTAATTTAGTTTTTATTTATGTTCGGAAAAGAGGAAGTAGTTAGGAGATGACAAATAATTTTATAAACTGTTTCCGAAAAAAGTTTTCTTCAAAACTAGGCTGTTTACAGGGGCTAGAATAGTGCAATTTTTCTTTGAGCTTATTCTTTTAACTTTTGATATATCGAAGGCTGGTTTTTTCCTGTGTTCGATTTGAATTGGTTGACATATAATAAAAATCAGGTGGTAGATACTAGAAATTTTAAGAATATGCATTTCATTTCAAATTTTATATTTGCTTTAATCGTATAAAATATTCATATTTATCATTTGATAATTTGAAAGTTATTAAGTATATAATGTATTGAGTCAAAATTTAATTTTCAATAACAGTATTTTTTCCTAAAAGAGTCATATAAGTAAAAAAGTGCTTGTTTTAAAACATTTGCTTGTTTTGTATAATTGAACCTCAAACTTTTAAAAGAACAGCTTTGCGCAGGCGCAGACTGCTTGTAGGGCAGTCGCCAATTGAATCAGCTGTTCTGTCCAACACAATTGGATGTCAGAACCAATTAAAGGGATGTAACAACCAATAGCTGGTATCATTTTTAAATTGTTGCTGTGTCCAACTGCGTTAGTTCAATTATCATTTTACATATTTGTTACAATTTTGCTCTCATTCTCTAAAAAGTGGATGCAGTAGCCAACCATTTTTCTGCGTGTACATGAAGTTCAAGAGGTCCGCGGCGGCGAAAATGAAGAAAATATATTTTAAATTTTTTTTCTGTGCGAATTTTCTTCAAATGTCTAGAAAATATGTTTCAAGCAGAATAACATATGACATTTATTGTTTCAGGGGGCTTAAGTACCCACCAAAAAAATATATGGGTGATTCTCCACGAAACCGAAAATTTCATGTCCCTTGTGCTTTTAAAGAAACATATTGCACATATGGTAATGAATCGAACGTGAAAAAGTAGCTCTAGTGATTACAAACAAAAGTTTGTAGCCACTTTAATTTATAAGATTAAATATTTTTTGTTAAATGGAAATGTAAGAGCCAAATCGTCATGATAAAGCCTGTTCCCGAGGTCAGTTGCGAAACAAAAAGAAATATTTTTAGTAAACTTTTATAATAGAACTAATTAATTATAAAGTGTTTTTATTGTCTGAGAAAGTAGAATGTTGAAAGAAATGGTTGTAAAATTTTTTTTTTTTTTTTTTTTTGAGATGTTATATCTTGTCCCCAGTTTTGTGCGTCCTGGGGCACAAAAGCCTTTTTAAAAAATTAAAATATTTCATAAAAATCAAATTAGAATGTAGTTATACTTTAGTACAAACAACAATTGACTTTCCTCAAGAGATTCACTATGACAGAAACAAATTTTATAAATGGGTTCTTTTTAAGTTTGAAGCGCCAAATTTGTGTAGGGAAACAATGAATCGTCATGGTGAAGCCTTTATATATTTCGCAATAAATCAAAAAGAAAATTTTTTTTTTCATTAAATGATTTATGGTTGTATTATTTCAGTGAATTTAAATGGTAGGAATGCAAAACCGATTAAAAGTTGCAAAAAATTTGTTTCAAAAAACAGTATTCATTAAGCGTCATAGTGAAGCGCTGAAAAACTTTAGTGATCAATATTTAGTAAGAGACGTTCACTTTTTAGTAAACAACTATTAATGTGGGGAAAAAATGGCGTAACTGGAAAAATTTAGTAGTCAGGCGATCAAACCTCCGTTCCCCTACCACTCACAACTACACGCTTTACTTGCTAGTGTGCGCAACTATTTTGATCACCGGACTACTACATTTTTCCAGTTTCGCCACTTTTTTCCCACATTAATAGTCGTTTACTAGATATTGATCACTAAAGTTTTTCAGTGTGGTGAAGCCTTGTGGCTGTCTTTAATTGAATTTGTGATTCAACCAAGTGTACACACAGTAAGAAATTTTGTGTTAAATTTAACATTTTTCACATGTCCCAAACGGTCCACTCAAAACTTATGTGTTAATTCAACACAAAAAAATACGTTGAATTTTGTACACAAATTTTAATCTCTTATTTTACGCATTATAATAATTTAAAGCGTGTATATTTTATGCAATTACTATTGTATTTTATCTTTTGCAAGTTAAAATGAATTTTCAATAAGGAATTTATGCTTTTGCAACAAAAAAATAAACATAAATTACAGAGTTGCTACTAAAAAATTTGAGGTTATGTTCAAGAATCAAATGACATTTGAAGAATGTGTAAAATCAACACACGAAAAATGTTAAATTTTAACACAAAAAATTTAACAAGGACTGTTTTCTACACAAATACACAAAATTTTTAACTGTGCAGTAAAAACAATTTTAGTGACTGTGTCCAAATAAAAGTAAACAAATAAAATTTACTTAGCCTGTCATAAATTTAATAACTTTACCAATAATTACTTTATAAATTTTAATAAATTACCGTATAAATTTGTATAAATTGGTGGTAACTGATTTACAAATTTTAAATTATGCGTTAATAAATTGCAATAAAAAATGTTTTTAAAATAATTTATAAAAACACAATATATATTCCCATAAATGTCCATAAATTAACATATAAATTTCCATAAATTTCCAAAAAAATTTTTTTATTTTCTTTTATTTACTACGAATTATCTCAAAAAAATTATAAATTACCATAAATTTCCATAAATTACGAAATAAATTTCCTGCATTAGTTTTTTGAATCTTGAATTTTGATTTGTATTATTCTTAAAAAGTACCTCCAACTTTTTATAAACTACTGCATAAAGTCATTCTAATTTTTCTTGTAGAATCGATTTGCATCCATACTTTTAATTAAATGTGACTTTTTTTAAAATTTGTTTAGAGAAATATTGTTTAATAAATATAGAATCTGAAAGTTAAAATGCTAATGATTTCTATTTCACTTTTCTGAAAATCTAACTATCGAGTTTGTTATACTGCAACTGATTATAGTACATGGATGCGGTAACAGCTAATTTGTTTAAAAAATAAAATAACTGTCAACAATTTGTCGGGGCCATCACAGATATTTCATTCTTTACTATCATAATGGAAAATTACAGTACGTTTTTTGTTGTAATTAGAAAATGAAATTTCAAAAATAACAGTAACTAAAATGTCGGTTTTGTGGAGAATTATTACTCATATATGAAATGTGAGAAATCAGAAATGTGCACATTCAATCAACTCGCACTCCACAGGGAAAATGTTTATTTTCATCAAAGAAATTTATTTCCCAGGACAAACATTCTCAAAACCTACCCCTCCCCCTTCTGATGAGTAATTCCATTATTTTATTGAAACATCTAAAAATCTCAAAGAGGTCTAAATCGAATGTTTCTCAAGTCTACAGGAAAAATTTTCCTTTTGGCCCATAAAAATAAAATATTATAGTCGTATGCTGTGGCAACACCCCCATTACCTCCTGCGCATAAGAAAACCGTGTTTTTCTTTTTAAAGTCGAAAATTCTGAAAGAGGGCAAAACCAAATATTTTGAAAGTCTACAGGAAAAATGTTTATTTTCACCCAAAAAATGAAAAAAGATAGAAAAAAAGCATCAGAAAAGCGTTTTTTAATTTTCAATTGGAAAATTTTCATAGAGGGCAAAATCAAATCTTTTTCAAGTATACAGAAAAAATGTTCATTTTCACCCACAAAATAAAAAATGTAGTCACATGCTGCGGAAACCCCCCCAAACTCATCGCCGGATCAGAAAACCATTTTCTCATTTTCAAGTAGACAATTCTGGAAGAGGATAGTTAGATTTTACGGCTTGTTTGGGAACCTTTAAGTGCTCATTTCTCGACCTAGACCGTAAAGTAAATGAAGTAGCAATCTCATTGGCTGATGCTGGTCAGCTGAACTTTACTTTATGGTACAGCTGCCCAAACGTCACGGCTGTACACGGTTTCGCCGTCCTCCGGGGGCATTTCTAAGTCTGTCGACCTACTCCCACCTAGAAATATCCCCGGAGGCCGTTTTTTACGATAACCATCTCTCCCTACTTTTAAATTTTTAGTTTTTGGTGTGATAAAAAATGTGATATGACACTTGGACCCTTTTGATAACTAAATTTCTCGTGTATCGTACTACTCGCCAAAGGCACAAAAGAGACTTGGCTACTTCATGGTGGAGCCTCGGCTTCATATTCTCACTTCACCTTGCCTTCGCCTCGACAACGTTGGATAAACCCTCGTAACCACCTCTACTTCGCCTCGGCTGCGATTGGACTTAGGCTTCTATTCCGATACAGACTCGTACTGTAAAGTGACATTTAGGTTCCTGGTGTTACAATTAACTATTTCTATTTTTGGGCTGAGAAGAAACATTCTTTCTGTAAGGTCGAAAAAAATTCATGTTTACCTTCTTTGGTTTTTATTCAGTTTGAAAATCAAAAATTCGTTTTTTTGATAATGGTAAACAAATGAGGGGGTTTCTGGTGACTGGAAACTTTTTTTTTATTTTTAAGTTGAAAAGGAACAATTTTTCTGTAAGGTTGATAAAAATTTGTCTTTGCCTTCTTTGCGTTTTGTCAGCTTGAAAATCAGAAATTCGGCTTTTTGATAATAGCAAAAAAATGAGGGGGTCTGCGGTTGCGGGAAATATATTTTTTAACTGTTTGGGGTTAAATGAACATTTTTCCTCTGAAGTAGAACAAGATTCAAGTTTGCCTTCTTAGACTGTTTGTACTTTAATGATGAAAATAAAAAATATTCATCGGAGGGGGGGGGGGGTCTCTGGGGGTAAAGAATCTAGTGACACCCCTCCTTTTCTTTTTTAGGTTAAACTGAACACTTATTCTATGGACGTCAAAGCTTTTGGAGTTTGGCGCTTACAGATTTGGTTATATGTGTTAGTCAAAAATTGTGGTTGGGAGTGTTATTACCCCCTAGAAATTAGAATTTTAATATATTTTTCAATTTTAACTTATTTCTTTAATTATTTTTAAGAAAATTGCGTCGGCAAAAGTTGAATTTTTTTTTATTTTATGTAGTCCGTGCGGACGTCCGCTACCTCAGGTACTTGAAAACCTTCGGAAAAGAATTTTATGACTTCGAAACTAAATTAAATTAAATTTTGTTGGCCTGTGTAATTATGAATACTACTTAGTACTGTAATAATTAATTTATTATGTTTTATACAATTGTTATACAAAATTTGCATTTCAAAGTTTCTTATAGTTTGATGGATGATCTCATTTGCCTATGCACTACTTTATATAATATTTACGTAAAGAACTTTTACAAGTTTATTTTTTATTTACATAATTTTTAAAGAAAGCTTAATTAACAAATACACAGTCTCGATAATTTACGTTGTTTAAGACAGTTTTTTTTAAATAGTTTCTTAAATATTCAATGTATATTTAATTTTTTGTCAAGATTGATAAATATTACAGCTTAAAATTGTTATTAACAATTTTATAAATAAAAATGTTCCTGTGCAAAAACTTCAATACTATTTGCGTTTGTTTTTTTCCTTAATAAAAGCTTTTACTAAGTAAATACAATTTGTCAGTATAATTTTCATTCAATAATACTACTAAAAAGAAATAAGCAGTCTCTTTGTTTTATTATACGTAGAAGAAGAATTTTTTTTCTTTTAATTATATTTACTGACTACAAAGAAATAACAAAATTATCATTTGTTGCATTTCATTGATTAATAGTTATAAAAACAATTATTTTTAAAAATAAAGAAATAAATAATAAATCATGATAGTAATTTATTTTTGATCCTAAGTAAAAAATATCAGATTTTTGACATTATTCGTATTAAAAAATTAGATCTATTGAAATAATTATACCGATTTCAAATATTTTCTTTCCATCAATGTTACACATATGAAGATTTGGAGATTCTGAAGTTTCATTTACGAAATGGTTAGTGTTAAAAATGTTTTTATAAGGAACGAAAATGTTTGCTTCTTTTAGAACATTACAGTACATTTTTTTTTCCAGAAATTATATTTTTTTGATTTCAATTTTTTCCCGGACAAACTGTTGCAGTAAAAATTTAGAAATGGTTGGAGACACAAATTGTAACTAAGGTGCAGAAATTTTTGTTTATTTAAGCACAATATATCACAAGTTTCGCTTTTTCAAAGATATTATTTTCTTCATTTTTATTTTCTTTTAGCAAAGTTTTTTAGTTTTAATTTGGAAACGGTTGAATGTAAAAATTGTTTTGTAAAGAGCAAAAATGTTTGTTTTTTTGAGGACATTGCACCACAAGTTTTGTTATTTCAAAAATATTATTTCTTTGATTTTGACTTTATTTTTGGCAAAGTTTTTGAGTTTTAATTTGGAATTGGTTAGAGACACAAATTTTATGTAGGGTGCAAAAACGTTTGTTTGTTTGAGCACAATGCAGCGCAAGTTTTGTTTTTTCAATAATAGTATTCTTTTATTATCATCAACCACTATTACTCACAATGAAATATTTCTTCGATTTATGAATTATTGTATGACAGTGTATTTTTACATTTTTTTAAAATATTTATATTATTTGTGCAGACGTCAACGTGAGAAGCAGGTTACACAAAACTGTGAAGCTGAACTTTGTAGCAGTACGGGAATGAAAGAGGACAGTGCAGTTCTAGACATCAATGAAGAAATGGACAATTCTACTGAAAGGAAGGGAACAAAGGTAAGTGATTTTTCCACAATTGATGCAAGTATACAAGGTTTTGTAGTGGGAAATGAAGAAACACGGAATTCGGATGGAAGGAAGATGTCAAGAAGTTTAGAGGAAGTAGTGCAGTGTGAAGAAGAATTTCAAATAATAGAAATAATAGAAAAAGAAAATGCCATTGACAGTATACGAACAAAATTTGATAAGGTACAAGTGGGATTTGAAGAAAAAGAAATTACTTATGAAATTCAAGTTAAGGAAATAGAAGAAACAACGAATACATTAAAAGAGAACATTTATGTAGAAGAAGTAGGAGAAGAAGAAACTGAAAAAGAAACATAAAAAATGAGACAAAAGAAGCAGAAAATGAATTAAAAAAGACAGAACTTGGTGAGAACAAAACACGGAGAACAGTAGAGAATATAGTAAAAGAGTTTCAACAGGAATTGAAAGTAATATACATGTCAGCAGAAGAAGAAGAAATGGAAGCAATCAGAGAGGAAATAGAATATAGCAATTATGGGTTTGAAGATAAATGTATAATGAAGGAAAAAGTAAGTGGAAAAGAAGTACAACAATTTCAAGATGAATCCCATATAAAAAAAATGAAAGAAGAAAATCGCATTATGAAAGAAAGTGAAATTAGAAACGAAAAATCAGAGGAGAAACAAGAAGGAATGGAAATTGAGTACCAAAACACACTTAGAAGGGTAGAACAGGAGCCAGAAGAATGTGAAGTAGAATTTGAAGTCATAGAAGTCTCACTGGAAGATGTCGATGACAGGAGCGAGAAGATAACACAAGAAATGGAGGAAATGGTATGTGAGAAAGAAGTATTACATGAAGAAGAAAGTACACATGAATTCAGAGAAGAAGAAAATGATATATTTCAGAAAGTGGGTAGAGAAAATAAATCATTAGGAAAAAGGAGCAGAAATTTAAAGTCCAAAATGTCTTTAAGTAAAAATATTAATTCTTACGAGAAGACTGCAGCACAAAAAAAAAACAAAGAGAAGACAATGTTAAAAAACAAATTTAAAAATAAAAAATTTTTCCCTGAATTTAGTACAGAGGAAAGAGACATTGCAATGACAAGCTACGTAATAAAGGAAACTCTGATAAAAGTTGTACAAGAAAATAATCATAGAAGAGGTTGCTATAATGGAGTTTGGAAAATTATATCCCGTTATAAGAAAGGATTAAAAACTAAATTCAATTTACAGTGTAATGTATGCGGAGCAATTATTTCAATTTGGTCAGAACCAGATGATGAAAATGTTTTAGATGCTAACACAGCTTCCATTTTAGGTACCATTACTGCAGGAATTGGTTATTCTACAATAGAAGATCTTCTTGCGGCTGCAAATATTAAATACATGAGTCCAACACTGTACAGGAAACTTAGAATGAACATTGGTTTGAAAATAATTGACATCAGTAAAGATGAAATGAAGGCTGCTGCTGAAATTGAAAAGAAAAAAGCAATAGAAAAGGGACATGTCATCGAAGGTGTACCTTATATTACAGTTATAGCGGACTGCTCTTGGTCAAAAAGAAGTTATTACAGTGGTGCATATGATGCGCTAGGAGGATGTGTTATAGTAATAGGGTACGAAACTAAGAAAGTAATAGATGTCATTGTTAGAAACATACCATGTGCAGTATGTCAACGAGCTATGAAAGAAGAGAGGGAGCCGAAACAACACACTTGTTTCTCAAATTACGATGAAAGTCGAAGTTCTGGTGGAATGGAAAGTGATGGTGTTTTAGAAGCTTTCTCAACAAGCATTGAAAAATATGGTTTAATTTACAAATACCTGATTGGAGATGGAGATAGCAGTGTCATGGCGACACTTTTAAATCACGATCCTTACAAGGATTACAATGTTCTTGTGAAAAAAATAGAATGTACAAATCATGATTTAAAAAATCTTTGCAAACACATAGACAGTATAATATCAGAGAGAATGAAGAATGTAAAGCAAGATCCATGTAATGTGCAAGCTAAGAAATGTTTAAAATCAAAAAAATTGGAAATACGGAAAGAAATTTTGTCAGCATCTCTGAGGCGCAAAGAGGATAAAAGCAAATTAATAGAAACAAATATTCAGTTACTACGTAAGGATATATTAAATGTGCCAAGTCATGTATTTGGAGAGCATAAAGAATGCAAAGAACTGAATTGGCCTTGTGGTGGTAATAGAGCTACGGGCGAACAGAATTTTATGTTGATAATAAAGAAAACTGACACTCACGCAAAACTTATACATCGATTAACAATCTTAGCACGAGATGCGGAAAGCCTGTTGTACAATGTTACAACAAATGATGTTGAATCTGCTAATAATGTAGTTTGTAAAGGTATTTCGGGGAAAAGAGAAAATTACAATATGAAAGAGAGTTACACAGTTAGATGCCATTCATCTGGAATACAATTTTCAACGAAATCTGTTTTAACAGTTGTACATGAAGGTATTGAGAAAAAAGTACCTGAAATTGCAAGAGAAATGGAGAAACGTAGAAAGTTTAAAATTGAAAATAATAAAAAATATATATCTGAAAAAAGGAGAACAAAAAGATACTTTAAGAAGAATATGGACAAAGATTACGGAAAATTTTCAAGTAAACCTGATCTGACGAAGGAGCAATATACCGAAGAATACAATAAAATAATGAAAGAATTAGAAGAAAACCAAGAAGAGAGAGAAGAAATAATGAATTCAACCAAAGACCAATGGAAATGCTTAGAGTGAAAAAGAGTTCGAGAGAAAATGATTACAGCTTCGAATTTTGGTGAGGTCTGCAAACGAAAAGATTCTACATTATGTGCGTCATTAGTAAAGAAAATGTTGTACAATAATGTTACAACAGATGCTATGATTTATGGAACAGAATCAGAAGGGAAGGCTAGGAAAAAGTTGTCAAAGAAATTCCGTGTACAAATTCATGAGACTGGAATTTGTATAGATCCAGAAATCAAGTATTTAGGTGCTTCTCCAGATGGTTTAATTGATGAAGATTTCTGTGATTTATATATTCCTCTGAATAAAAGATCAAAAGATCGAAAACGTAAAAAAGCCTTATACGAAACTGAGTCGGGGGGCATAGTGGAAATCAAGTGCCCATACTCTGCAAGAGATATGAAAATTAAAGATGCAATAACAGATGTTGCTACTGTGAAAAGTATATTTTCTAATAAGAAGGAGGAAGGAATGAACATATCGCACAACTATTATTATCAAATACAAGGAGCACTTCACTGCACGAGGCGTGAATATTGCATTCTCGCTGTTCGGTCAAGAAAAAGTATGAAAACAGTGATAAGTTTTCGTGATGATGATTTCTGGAAAAGTAAAATGGAAAATCAGTTATCAAAGTTTTATGAACATTGTTTGGCTCCTGAATTAATTTATCGACGCTTTTTAAGCAACCTCCCAATTAAAGAACCAGATTTCATTTTAGAAGCAAGAAAACCATATCTAGCTGCAAGACAGAAAGCGGCTAAAGATAAATTGCATAGTCAACTTAAAAATTGTAGTAAAGTTATTGAACAGAAGGGAAAGAGTGGAAAAATATCTCAACCACTGGCAATTGCAGAAAATGACCAATATCTGACAAATGTGTCGGAAGAAAATGTAGACAATGTGCACATAGATGTTAAAAGAAAGCAAGATAGTTTGAATAAATCAATAGAAATGAAAGCAAAAAAACCACGCAGTGACTGGATTATTGTAGAAGAACAAGATCCTGAAAATATATTGCCACCAACTAAAGATGAATTACAATTTTTTCAAAGATTAATCAATGTCGAAGTTCCACTTTCTGAATTACGAAACGTAATATTAAATCCTGAGGGATATATAGATGACGCAATCATGGACAAATATATATCAGTCCTAAAACTTTACTTTCCTGAAAGAGACTTTTTAAGCGTCCAATGCCTTACAAATCCAAAGTATATTACACCTTGCGTAACAGATACTGATTTACAAGTAATTGGTGGGAATGTTTCAAGGCATTGGAGGTGTTTCTACTTATGTGGAGGGACACTGCATATTTATGACAGTCTTTTTATGCCAACCTATGAAACTTTAACAAAGGAAAAACAAACGTATATACAACTACGTTTTCCTAATCTTCAAAGAGATAAGATTATACCTGTACAGGTTACCAATCAACCAGACATGTATAGTTGTGGTGTATATGCTGCAGCATTTGCCATGACCGTATGTTTAGGAGAAGATCCTTGTACTAAAGATTATTCTATATATGTTCAGCAATTACGTCAGCATTTTCTGGAAATTATTGAACTTAAAAAAGTATCACGTTTTCCTGAAAATTCTGAAAATTACATTGAAATTGATTAATATAAACTTTAAAAGAAACGTAAAACTCAAACGCACAAGTTTGTACTTGTAGATTGCATGCATTCGTAGTAACAGAGCAGCGTGGGATTTGTAAACAGTTTTAGAAGAACATTTTTTTGTCATTGTATTTACCGTAGAGTAAAATAGAGTGAGTATCAAATGGGACACAAAACGTTTTATAATTAGGGAAAGACCGAGGCTACTTGACGCATTTTTCACTCTTTTTTAATTAAGTCTAATAATTTTGCAGCTATAAAAATTATACTACACAGATACTTTGCTTTATATCTCAGCTGTTGATAAAAAAAAAGAAAGTTAGAAACCATTGCATAGTTCTTTTTTAAGAGCATTTTTTTTTAGTAGTCAAAAGTACGCCAGACAGCCCCTACCCGGGGTTGGTTGGCGCAAGAGTGAAGAAATGTAATTTAAAGTATATTATATTGTGAGTGAAGCCTTGTTAAGAAATTTCCTAATCAAAATTAAGTAATTTGAAAGAAGTATTAGGAGCTCAAAATTTGACTTTTGGTTTTTTATAATCACATTTCTTAAAAGGAAATAAAAAAATGAATATGTTTAAAATTTACTTCTGAATACCAAAATAAGTTTTTTTTACCTACAATACACAATAATTAATCAATAACAATGAAACTACGTACAAAGTTATAGTTAATCATCAAGTATATTAACTTGAGAAATGAGCGAAATTAATCCGACTTTTCACCTTTGAATAAACTCAAGTGCGTCAACCAGCCCCTTCCTCAAACAGCCCAGGTCTCCTCTACTGTTATATTGTAGAAACAGAAGTAAATGTTAGTTTGTACTGTAACTGAAGTTCTTGACGTAAGCACGAACAAAAATTTAAAAAAATATTTTTATACTTTTCCTCACGACGCAGGTTTTTTTTAAAATACTTGAAAAATATGTTTTTTAAGTACAAAATATTATTAATTTCGTATTTTTTGGGGATGAAAGTAACCCCCCCAAAAATAATGTAATAAATAATTTGTTTTCAATTTCGTCCGTGCACACGTTTCGAACTTCAGGCACATTATTTTGTACAAGAAATAAAATTGAATAAGTAATGAGCACTTCAATTTAATCAAATACATCAAATATTTCATAAATGTAATCCAAACATCTTTAAATTTTAACATTTGTTCATAACAACATTTATGTATGTTTTTACAATGGTAAACCCTTTATGAAAAGTTTTGTGTCCAAAAAAATACCTGCTCGAAAAATATAATGTACATGCGTTATACTAAGTTGTTGGACAGCGAAGGAAAAACGTTGTGTATAATTATTTAAATGTACTGAAATTTAGAAATTTGAAATGCATTTTATGCAGCAATTCAGCGCTGGAAATTTTACTTACAATGTGCAGCAAACAAAAAAACAAAGAGGGTGGATGAGGGTGGTCTTTGTTAAATATTTTGTATAATATAATATAAAGAACATTATTAAATAATGTTGTAAATTTTGAATATTTTTTTTTCAGATGACAGTGTGATGGGTGTCTTAGTGAGTAACATTTTCAATCACAGAGGGACACACGTAATTAACACCCAGATTACATTTGGAAAGTAGCATCGTGGGATAAACATTATGCAGCAATTCAGCGCGGGAAATGTCTTTCAGCATATGATAAGATATAAGTAAAACAAGAAAGGGGTGGATGAGGATGGTCTTTGTTGTTATTCTTAAAATATTATTTTATAAATAATTGTATTGGTTACATTTTGAACTTTTGTAATAATAATAATATTACATTTTGCAGCATGCAAAGTCGTTTGCATGACGAAACACGTCATGTTCATTAGCAGCGGTGGATTGATTTTACAATGCATGCAGACATGCATTTCATAGAATAAAGAAGAGCAATGAATATATTTTTCACTACCGTAAGGAAGAAGCGTAACAAAGAGGGTGGATGTGGGTGGTGTTTGTTGAAATTTTGATATTATACTTTAAACAAGGTGGTAACTTAACCTGGAGTCCAGGAGAACCGGGAGATAACTTGGAGAAATTTGAAGCAGGTGTAAACCGAGAGAAAGCAGGGACATAAATATTATACCCGTAGAAATGTACATAATTATTTTGTAAGTTGCGCCACTACATGGGCTTCAGAAATTTCGTTCACGTATGTTTAAAAAAAAATTAAAAGTTATTCTTGTACATTGTTTGACACATAATTAGAATCTGTCCTTAAAAGGAAATCTGCCCACGAAAAGTGAAAATTTAGGCACTGCAATCATCGTAAGAAATCCACTGTATATCCACTTTTCAAGCGAAAATTCACTGCACGCAAAAGTGAACACTGAATCTAATTTTGGTGTGAATTTTCACTCGAATTGAATTAAAAATTCACTCTGTTCACTCTACTCTCACTTTTTAGAGTTAATTTTTCACTCTGATTGGAGTGGCTAAATTTTTACTTTTAGTGAAGTAAAAACTCACTCCAAGAAATATAGGAAAATTATATTAGTAAATGAAGAAAAATTGAAATCTGTTTAAATTTTTAAAAATACAGTGACATAATTTACAAACATGGGTTTTTAAAGTTTAAGAAATTTACCATACGATGAACAAACAAATTTTGTGTTTGTATGGAACAACCTTTTTGTTAGATTAACCAAAACACTTGGTCAATTGTAATAAACCATTTAGTTAATTCAAATAAATGTGTACAATCAAATAATTTGGCTGTATAAACCAAACATTTGTTTAACTAAATATCAATGTATTTTTTTTGTTGATTGCAACAAAAGTTGGTTGTCAAAAAGAAATTTTTTTTCTGAGTGAGGGAGGGATTTTCTACATAATGCATTCAGACATGAACTTAATAGAATAAAGATCAGTGAATATATTTTAAGTACGATAAAAAATATCAGAACAAAGAGGGTGGATGTAAGTGGTATTTATTGTCATTGTTAAATAGTATACATGAAAAAAATTGTAGTTGTGCCTTCTTTTTAATGTTTGAAGGATTTCATTATTTACCTAATAAATGTGATATAAAAAATTTTGCATAAAAATTTTTTTCATGTGAAGCTGCAACAAGTGATGCATCTGATATATTTTCAAGTATATGTGATCGTCCATGACAAAACGTGACTTACCTCCCAAACGTCATCTTTAAAGAGTGAGCGTTTAAAGTTGCAGCAATGCATTAAAACAAATGTAGCGTGCCAATGTTTCTTGTTTAATAACACCAAAAATTCTTTAAAATAACAATTCTTTATTTTTGAAAATAAAAGAGCAAATAAAAATCCGTCGGTTGTCATTAAGAAATCAAAATTTATTTTCGGCAGCTAAGGTACATTTTGTCATGGACAGTCACATATATACACTATACATTAATAGTAAAAGGTACAGCTATCCTCAGATATGCTTTAACATTTTAACACGTAACTCGTATAGAAATTTGTTTAAACAAATATGATGATAGCTGTACACGTAATGCGCACCAAGATAAATTTAAAATAAAACAAAGTGGGATGAATATTATACAATTCAGCGCGGGAAATTTCATTTACTATATGCATAAATAAGTAAAACAACAAAAGGGGTAGATGCACTGAAGAAATAAATATCTTAAAATGCCTTGTAGTTTCTTTCGAAACATTTAAAGTATATCATCTTTAAGATTTCATATTAGAATAATAATGCCAGTGGCGTAACTAGAAAACTCCGGGCCCTCATGAAAAAAAAAATTTTGGGGCCTCTCGGAATCTACAGCGATATTAAATATTAAAAAAAAAAATTAATCTGTTTCATTTTTGGGGGCACCTAGCCCCCGCGGGCCCTGATGTTTCAGTTCCCCTGCATCCCTTATTGTTACGTCACTTACTAATGCATTTCAAGATTAAAACCGGATTCAATCCATTAAAGAATACAAAGTAATTTGGATGAAAAATGCTGTTATATTAAACAGCAACAAGTGATGCATCTTACATATATAAAGTATATACACTACACTTTATCAGTGAGAGAAATACGTAAAGTTCACAAAGATAAATAGAAAATTCAGCAGAGTAAGATGCACATTATGTATCGGCTCATAGCGCGAAATTCCATTTACGGTTGGGAATCAGCGACCCAAAATATCCCTAAACGTCCTTTCCAGCGAGATTGGACGAGTTTTTGAAAAATTGAACGCCATCTTGGATTTTGAATTTGGAAAATTTGGAAAACTGACTCGAAATTCGTAATCAGCGACGCAAAATATCCCTAAATGTCCGTTCCAGCGAGATTAGACGAGTTTTTGAAAAATTATCCGCCATCTTGGATTTTGAATTTGGGAAATTTGGAAAACTGACTCGAAATTCGTAATCAGCGACCCAAAATAACCCTAAATGTCCGTTCCTGCGACATTAGACGAGTTTTTGAAAAATTGTCCGCCATCTTGGATTTTGAATTTTGGAAATTTGGAAAACTGACTCGAAATTCGTAATCAGCGACCCAAAATATCCCTAAATGTCCGTTCCTACGACATTGGACTAGTTTTTGAAAAATTGTCCGCCATCTTGGATTTTGAATTTTGGAAATTTGGAAAACTGACTCGAAATTCGTAATCAGCGACCCAAAATAACCCTAAATGTCCGTTCCAGTGACATATTGGACGAGTTTTTGAAAAATTGTCCGCCATCTTGGATTTTGAATTTTGGAAATTTGGAAAACTGACTCGAAATTCGTAATCAGCGACCCAAAATATCCCTAAACGTCTTTTCCAGCGAGATTTGACGAGTTTTTAAAAAATTGTCCGCCATCTTGGATTTTGAATTTGGGAAATTTGGAATACTGACACGAAATTCGTAATCAGCGACCCAAAATATCCCTAAATGTCCGTTCCTACGACATTGGACGAGTTTTTGAGAAATTGTCCGCCATCTTGGATTTTTAATTTGGGAAATTAAAAATCCCAAAATATCCCTAAATGTCCGTTCCTGCGACATTAGACGAGTTTTTGAAAAATTGTCCGCCATCTTGGATTTTGAATTTTGGAAATTTGGAAAACTGACTCGAAATTCGTAATCAGCGACCCAAAATATCCCTAAATGTCCGTTCCTACGACATTGGACGAGTTTTTGAGAAATTGTCCGCCATCTTGGATTTTTAATTTGGGAAATTTGGAAAACTGACTCAAAATTCGTAATCAGCGACGCAAAATATCCCTAAATGTCCGTTCCTACGACATTGGACGAGTTTTTGAGAAATTGTCCGCCATCTTGGATTTTGAATTTGGTAAATTTGGAAAACTGACTCGAAATTCGAAATCAGCGACCCAAAATATCCCTAAATGTCCGTTCCAGTGACATTGGACTAGTTTTTGAAAAATTGTCCGCCATCTAGAATTTTGAATTTTGGAAATTTGGAAAACTGACTCGAAATTCGTAATCAGCGACAAAAATATCCCTAAATGTCCGTTCCTGCGACATTAGACGAGTTTTTGAAAAATTGTCCGCCATCTTGGATTTTGAATTTTGGAAATTTGGAAAACTGACTCGAAATTCGTAAACAGCAACCCAAAATATCCCTAAATGTCCGTTCCAGTGACATTGGACTAGTTTTTGAGAAATTGTCCGCCATCTTGGATTTTTAATTTGGGAAATTTGGAAAACTGACTCAAATTCGTAATCAGCGACGCAAAATATCCCTAAATGTCCGTTCCTACGACATTGGACGAGTTTTTGAGAAATTGTCCGCCATCTTGGATTTTGAATTTGGTAAATTTGGAAAACTGACTCGAAATTCGTAATCAGCGACCCAAAATATCCCTAAATGTCCGTTCCAGTGACATTGGACTAGTTTTTGAGAAATTGTCCGCCATCTTGGATTTTGAATTTGGTAAATTTGGAAAACTGACTCGAAATTCGTAATCAGCGACCCAAAATATCCCTAAATGTCCGTTCCAGTGACATTGGACTAGTTTTTGAAAAATTGTCCGCCATCTTGGATTTTGAATTTTGGAAATTTGGAAAACTGACTCGAAATTCGTAATCAGCGACCCAAAATATCCCTAAACGTCCGTTCCAGCGACATTGGACGAGTTTTTGAAAAATTGTCCGCCATCTTGGATTTTGAATTTTGGAAATTTGGAAAACTGACTCGAAATTCGTAATCAGCGACCCAAAATATTTCTAAACGTCCTTTCCAGCGAGATTGGACGAGTTTTTAAAAATTGTCCGCCATCTTGGATTTTGAATTTGGGAAATTTGGAAAACTGACTCGAAATTCGTAATCAGCGACCCAAAATATCCCGAAACGTCTTTTTCAGCGAGATTTGACGAGTTTTTAAAAAATTGTCCGCCATCTTGGATTTTGAATTTGGGAAATGTGGAATACTGACACGAAATTCGTAATCAGCGACCCAAAATATTTCTAAACGTCCTTTCCAGCGAGATTGGACGAGTTTTGAAAAATTGTCCGCCATCTTGGATTTTGAATTTTGGAAATTTGGAAAACTGACTCGAAATTCGTAATCAGCGACCCAAAATATCCCTAAATGTCCGTTCCTGCGACATTAGACGAGTTTTTGAAAAATTGTCCGCCATCTTGGATTTTGAATTTTGGAAATTTGGAAAACTGACTCGAAATTCGTAATCAGCGACCCAAAATATCCCTAAATGTCCGTTCCAGTGACATTGGACTAGTTTTTGAAAAATTGTCCGCCATCTTGGATTTTGAATTTTGGAAATTTGGAAAACTGACTCGAAATTCGTAATCAGCGACCCAAAATATCCCTAAACGTCCGTTCCAGTGACATTGGACTAGTTTTTGAGAAATTGTCCGCCATCTTGGATTTTTAATTTGGGAAATTTGGAAAACTGACTCGAAATTCGTAATCAGCGACCCAAAATATCCCGAAACGTCTTTTTCAGCGAGATTTGACGAGTTTTTAAAAAATTGTCCGCCATCTTGGATTTTGAATTTGGGAAATGTGGAATACTGACACGAAATTCGTAATCAGCGACCCAAAATATTTCTAAACGTCCTTTCCAGCGAGATTGGACGAGTTTTGAAAAATTGTCCGCCATCTTGGATTTTGAATTTTGGAAATTTGGAAAACTGACTCGAAATTCGTAATCAGCGACCCAAAATATCCCTAAATGTCCGTTCCTGCGACATTAGACGAGTTTTTGAAAAATTGTCCGCCATCTTGGATTTTGAATTTTGGAAATTTGGAAAACTGACTCGAAATTCGTAATCAGCGACCCAAAATATCCCTAAATGTCCGTTCCAGTGACATTGGACTAGTTTTTGAAAAATTGTCCGCCATCTTGGATTTTGAATTTTGGAAATTTGGAAAACTGACTCGAAATTCGTAATCAGCGACCCAAAATATCCCTAAACGTCCGTTCCAGTGACATTGGACTAGTTTTTGAGAAATTGTCCGCCATCTTGGATTTTTAATTTGGGAAATTTGGAAAACTGACTCGAAATTCGTAATCAGCGACCCAAAATATCCCTAAATGTCCGTTCCTGCGACATTAGACGAGTTTTTGAAAAATTGTCCGCCATCTTGGATTTTGAATTTGGTAAATTTGGAAAACTGACTCGAAATTCGTAATCAGCGACCCAAAATATCCCTAAATGTCCGTTCCAGTGACATTGGACTAGTTTTTGAAAAATTATCCGCCATCTTGGATTTTGAATTTTGGAAATTTGGAAAACTGACTCGAAATTCGTAATCAGCGACCCAAAATATCCCTAAACGTCCGTTCCAGCGACATTGGACGAGTTTTTGAAAAATTGTCCGCCATCTTGGATTTTGAATTTTGGAAATTTGGAAAACTGACTTGAAATTCGTAATCAGCGACCCAAAATATTTCTAAACGTCCTTTCCAGCGAGATTGGACGAGTTTTGAAAAATTGTCCGCCATCTTGGATTTTGAATTTGGGAAATTTGGAAAACTGACTCGAAATTCGTAATCAGCGACCTAAAATAATCCTAAATGTCCGTTCCAGTGACATTGGACGAGTTTTTGAAAAATTGTCCGCCATCTTGGATTTTGAATTTGGAAAATTTGGAAAACTGACTCGAAATTCGTAATCAGCGACGCAAAATATCCCTAAATGTACGTTCCAGCGAGATTAGACGAGTTTTTGAAAAATTATCCGCCATCTTGGATTTTGAATTTGGGAAATTTGGAAAACTGACTCGAAATTCGTAATCAGCGACCCAAAATATCCCTAAACGTCCTTTCCAGCGAGATTGGACGAGTTTTCAAAAAATTGTCCGCCATCTTGGATTTTGAATTTGGGAAATTTGGAAAACTGACTCGAAATTCGTAATCAGCGACCCAAAATAACCCTAAATGTCCGTTCCAGTGACATTGGACGAGTTTTTGAAAAATTGTCCGCCATCTTGGATTTTGAATTTTGGAAATTTGGAAAAATGACGCGAAATTCGTAATCAGCGACCCAAAATATCCCTAAATGTCCGTTCCTACGACATTGGACGAGTTTTTGAGAAATTGTCCGCCATCTTGGATTTTTAATTTGGGAAATTTGGAAAACTGACTCGAAATTCGTAATCAGCGACCGAAAATATCCCTAAATGTCCGTTCCTACGACATTGGACGAGTTTTTGAAAAATTGTCCGCCATCTTGGATTTTGAATTTTGGAAATTTGGAAAACTGACTCGAAATTCGTAATCAGCGACCCAAAATATCCCTAAATGTCCGTTCCTACGACATTGGACGAGTTTTTGAGAAATTGTCCGCCATCTTGGATTTTTAATTTGGGAAATTTGGAAAACTGACTCGAAATTCGTCATCAGCGACCCAAAATATCCCTAAATGTCCGTTCCTACGACATTGGACGAGTTTTTGAGAAATTGTCCGCCATCTTGGATTTTGAATTTGGTAAATTTGGAAAACTGACTCGAAATTCGAAATCAGCGACCCAAAATATCCCTAAATGTCCGTTCCAGTGACATTGGACTAGTTTTTGAAAAATTGTCCGCCATCTTGGATTTTGAATTTTGGAAATTTGGATAACTGACTCGAAATTCGTAATCAGCGACCCAAAATATCCCTAAATGTCCGTTCCTGCGACATTAGACGAGTTTTTGAAAAATTGTCCGCCATCTTGGATTTTGAATTTTGGAAATTTGGAAAACTGACTCGAAATTCGTAATCAGCGACCCAAAATATCCCTAAATGTCCGTTCCAGTGACATTGGACTAGTTTTTGAGAAATTGTCCGCCATCTTGGATTTTTAATTTGGGAAATTTGGAAAACTGACTCAAATTCGTAATCAGCGACGCAAAATATCCCTAAATGTCCGTTCCTACGACATTGGACGAGTTTTTGAGAAATTGTCCGCCATCTTGGATTTTGAATTTGGTAAATTTGGAAAACTGACTCGAAATTCGTCATCAGCGACCCAAAATATCCCTAAATGTCCGTTCCAGTGACATTGGACTAGTTTTTGAGAAATTGTCCGCCATCTTGGATTTTTAATTTAAGAAATTTGGAAAACTGACTCAAATTCGTAATCAGCGACGCAAAATATCCCTAAATGTCCGTTCCTACGACATTGGACGAGTTTTTGAGAAATTGTCCGCCATCTTGGATTTTGAATTTGGTAAATTTGGAAAACTGACTCGAAATTTGTAATCAGCGACCCAAAATATCCCTAAATGTCCGTTCCAGTGACATTGGACTAGTTTTTGAAAAATTGTCCGCCATCTTGGATTTGGAATTTTGGAAATTTGGAAAACTGACTCGAAATTCGTAATCAGCGACCCAAAATATCCCTAAATATCCGTTCCTTCGACATTGGAAGAGTTTTTGAGAAATTATCCGCCATCTTGGATTTTGAATTTTGGAAATTTGGAAAACTGACTCGAAATTCGTAATCAGCGACCCAAAATATTTCTAAACGTCCTTTCCAGCGAGATTGGACGAGTTTTTAAAAATTGTCCGCCATCTTGGATTTTGAATTTGGGAAATTTGGAAAACTGACTCGAAATTCGTAATCAGCGACCCAAAATATCCCTAAACGTCTTTTTCAGCGAGATTTGACGAGTTTTTAAAAAATTGTCCGCCATCTTGGATTTTGAATTTGGGAAATGTGGAATACTGACACGAAATTCGTAATCAGCGACCCAAAATATTTCTAAACGTCCTTTCCAGCGAGATTGGACGAGTTTTGAAAAATTGTCCGCCATCTTGGATTTTGAATTTTGGAAATTTGGAAAACTGACTCGAAATTCGTAATCAGCGACCCAAAATATCCCTAAATGTCCGTTCCTGCGACATTAGACGAGTTTTTGAAAAATTGTCCGCCATCTTGGATTTTGAATTTTGGAAATTTGGAAAACTGACTCGAAATTCGTAATCAGCGACCCAAAATATCCCTAAATGTCCGTTCCAGTGACATTGGACTAGTTTTTGAGAAATTGTCCGCCATCTTGGATTTTTAATTTGGGAAATTTGGAAAACTGACTCAAATTCGTAATCAGCGACGCAAAATATCCCTAAATGTCCGTTCCTACGACATTGGACGAGTTTTTGAGAAATTGTCCGCCATCTTGGATTTTGAATTTGGTAAATTTGGAAAACTGACTCGAAATTCGTAATCAGCGACCCAAAATATCCCTAAATGTCCGTTCCAGTGACATTGGACTAGTTTTTGAAAAATTGTCCGCCATCTTGGATTTTGAATTTTGGAAATTTGGAAAACTGACTCGAAATTCGTAATCAGCGACCCAAAATATCCCTAAACGTCCGTTCCAGCGACATTGGACGAGTTTTTGAAAAATTGTCCGCCATCTTGGATTTTGAATTTTGGAAATTTGGAAAACTGACTTGAAATTCGTAATCAGCGACCCAAAATATTTCTAAACGTCCTTTCCAGCGAGATTGGACGAGTTTTGAAAAATTGTCCGCCATCTTGGATTTTGAATTTGGGAAATTTGGAAAACTGACTCGAAATTCGTAATCAGCGACCTAAAATAATCCTAAATGTCCGTTCCAGTGACATTGGACGAGTTTTTGAAAAATTGTCCGCCATCTTGGATTTTTAATTTGGGAAATTTGGAAAACTGACTCGAAATTCGGAATCTGCGACCCAAAATATCCCTAAGTGTCCGTTCCTGCGACATTGGACGAGTTTTTGAAAAATTGACCGCCATCTTGGATTTTGAATTTTGGAAATTTGGAAAACTGACTCGAAATTCGTAATTAGCGACCCAAAATATTTCTAAACGTCCTTTCCAGCGAGATTGGACGAGTTTTTTAAAAATTGTCCGCCATCTTGGATTTTGAATTTGGAAAATTTGGAAAACTGACTCGAAATTCGTAATCAGCGACGCAAAATATCCCTAAATGTACGTTCCAGCGAGATTAGACGAGTTTTTGAAAAATTATCCGCCATCTTGGATTTTGAATTTGGGAAATTTGGAAAACTGACTCGAAATTCGTAATCAGCGACCCAAAATATCCCTAAACGTCCTTTCCAGCGAGATTGGACGAGTTTTCAAAAAATTGTCCGCCATCTTGGATTTTGAATTTGGGAAATTTGGAAAACTGACTCGAAATTCGTAATCAGCGACCCAAAATAACCCTAAATGTCCGTTCCAGTGACATTGGACGAGTTTTTGAAAAATTGTCCGCCATCTTGGATTTTGAATTTTGGAAATTTGGAAAAATGACGCGAAATTCGTAATCAGCGACCCAAAATATCCCTAAATGTCCGTTCCTACGACATTGGACGAGTTTTTGAGAAATTGTCCGCCATCTTGGATTTTTAATTTGGGAAATTTGGAAAACTGACTCGAAATTCGTAATCAGCGACCGAAAATATCCCTAAATGTCCGTTCCTACGACATTGGACGAGTTTTTGAAAAATTGTCCGCCATCTTGGATTTTGAATTTTGGAAATTTGGAAAACTGACTCGAAATTCGTAATCAGCGACCCAAAATATCCCTAAATGTCCGTTCCTACGACATTGGACGAGTTTTTGAGAAATTGTCCGCCATCTTGGATTTTTAATTTGGGAAATTTGGAAAACTGACTCGAAATTCGTCATCAGCGACCCAAAATATCCCTAAATGTCCGTTCCTACGACATTGGACGAGTTTTTGAGAAATTGTCCGCCATCTTGGATTTTGAATTTGGTAAATTTGGAAAACTGACTCGAAATTCGAAATCAGCGACCCAAAATATCCCTAAATGTCCGTTCCAGTGACATTGGACTAGTTTTTGAAAAATTGTCCGCCATCTTGGATTTTGAATTTTGGAAATTTGGAAAACTGACTCGAAATTCGTAATCAGCGACCCAAAATATCCCTAAATGTCCGTTCCTACGACATTGGACGAGTTTTTGAGAAATTGTCCGCCATCTTGGATTTTTAATTTGGGAAATTTGGAAAACTGACTCGAAATTCGTCATCAGCGACCCAAAATATCCCTAAATGTCCGTTCCTACGACATTGGACGAGTTTTTGAGAAATTGTCCGCCATCTTGGATTTTGAATTTTGGAAATTTGGAAAACTGACTCGAAATTCGTAATCAGCGACCCAAAATATCCCTAAATATCCGTTCCTTCGACATTGGAAGAGTTTTTGAGAAATTATCCGCCATCTTGGATTTTGAATTTTGGAAATTTGGAAAACTGACTCGAAATTCGTAATCAGCGACCCAAAATATTTCTAAACGTCCTTTCCAGCGAGATTGGACGAGTTTTTAAAAATTGTCCGCCATCTTGGATTTTGAATTTGGGAAATTTGGAAAACTGACTCGAAATTCGTAATCAGCGACCCAAAATATCCCTAAACGTCTTTTTCAGCGAGATTTGACGAGTTTTTAAAAAATTGTCCGCCATCTTGGATTTTGAATTTGGGAAATGTGGAATACTGACACGAAATTCGTAATCAGCGACCCAAAATATTTCTAAACGTCCTTTCCAGCGAGATTGGACGAGTTTTGAAAAATTGTCCGCCATCTTGGATTTTGAATTTTGGAAATTTGGAAAACTGACTCGAAATTCGTAATCAGCGACCCAAAATATCCCTAAATGTCCGTTCCTGCGACATTAGACGAGTTTTTGAAAAATTGTCCGCCATCTTGGATTTTGAATTTTGGAAATTTGGAAAACTGACTCGAAATTCGTAATCAGCGACCCAAAATATCCCTAAATGTCCGTTCCAGTGACATTGGACTAGTTTTTGAGAAATTGTCCGCCATCTTGGATTTTTAATTTGGGAAATTTGGAAAACTGACTCAAATTCGTAATCAGCGACGCAAAATATCCCTAAATGTCCGTTCCTACGACATTGGACGAGTTTTTGAGAAATTGTCCGCCATCTTGGATTTTGAATTTGGTAAATTTGGAAAACTGACTCGAAATTCGTAATCAGCGACCCAAAATATCCCTAAATGTCCGTTCCAGTGACATTGGACTAGTTTTTGAAAAATTGTCCGCCATCTTGGATTTTGAATTTTGGAAATTTGGAAAACTGACTCGAAATTCGTAATCAGCGACCCAAAATATCCCTAAACGTCCGTTCCAGCGACATTGGACGAGTTTTTGAAAAATTGTCCGCCATCTTGGATTTTGAATTTTGGAAATTTGGAAAACTGACTTGAAATTCGTAATCAGCGACCCAAAATATTTCTAAACGTCCTTTCCAGCGAGATTGGACGAGTTTTGAAAAATTGTCCGCCATCTTGGATTTTGAATTTGGGAAATTTGGAAAACTGACTCGAAATTCGTAATCAGCGACCTAAAATAATCCTAAATGTCCGTTCCAGTGACATTGGACGAGTTTTTGAAAAATTGTCCGCCATCTTGGATTTTTAATTTGGGAAATTTGGAAAACTGACTCGAAATTCGGAATCTGCGACCCAAAATATCCCTAAGTGTCCGTTCCTGCGACATTGGACGAGTTTTTGAAAAATTGACCGCCATCTTGGATTTTGAATTTTGGAAATTTGGAAAACTGACTCGAAATTCGTAATTAGCGACCCAAAATATTTCTAAACGTCCTTTCCAGCGAGATTGGACGAGTTTTTTAAAAATTGTCCGCCATCTTGGATTTTGAATTTGGAAAATTTGGAAAACTGACTCGAAATTCGTAATCAGCGACGCAAAATATCCCTAAATGTACGTTCCAGCGAGATTAGACGAGTTTTTGAAAAATTATCCGCCATCTTGGATTTTGAATTTGGGAAATTTGGAAAACTGACTCGAAATTCGTAATCAGCGACCCAAAATATCCCTAAACGTCCTTTCCAGCGAGATTGGACGAGTTTTCAAAAAATTGTCCGCCATCTTGGATTTTGAATTTGGGAAATTTGGAAAACTGACTCGAAATTCGTAATCAGCGACCCAAAATAACCCTAAATGTCCGTTCCAGTGACATTGGACGAGTTTTTGAAAAATTGTCCGCCATCTTGGATTTTGAATTTTGGAAATTTGGAAAAATGACGCGAAATTCGTAATCAGCGACCCAAAATATCCCTAAATGTCCGTTCCTACGACATTGGACGAGTTTTTGAGAAATTGTCCGCCATCTTGGATTTTTAATTTGGGAAATTTGGAAAACTGACTCGAAATTCGTAATCAG
This sequence comes from Ganaspis brasiliensis, assembly GCA_037103525.1. NCBI lineage: Eukaryota > Metazoa > Arthropoda > Insecta > Hymenoptera > Figitidae > Ganaspis > Ganaspis brasiliensis. Next base: position 3,224,133 of record JAZKLR010000237.1, read on the forward strand.
CGACCGAAAATATCCCTAAATGTCCGTTCCTACGACATTGGACGAGTTTTTGAAAAATTGTCCGCCATCTTGGATTTTGAATTTTGGAAATTTGGAAAACTGACTCGAAATTCGTAATCAGCGACCCAAAATATCCCTAAATGTCCGTTCCTACGACATTGGACGAGTTTTTGAGAAATTGTCCGCCATCTTGGATTTTTAATTTGGGAAATTTGGAAAACTGACTCGAAATTCGTCATCAGCGACCCAAAATATCCCTAAATGTCCGTTCCTACGACATTGGACGAGTTTTTGAGAAATTGTCCGCCATCTTGGATTTTGAATTTGGTAAATTTGGAAAACTGACTCGAAATTCGAAATCAGCGACCCAAAATATCCCTAAATGTCCGTTCCAGTGACATTGGACTAGTTTTTGAAAAATTGTCCGCCATCTTGGATTTTGAATTTTGGAAATTTGGAAAACTGACTCGAAATTCGTAATCAGCGACCCAAAATATCCCTAAATGTCCGTTCCTACGACATTGGACGAGTTTTTGAGAAATTGTCCGCCATCTTGGATTTTTAATTTGGGAAATTTGGAAAACTGACTCGAAATTCGTCATCAGCGACCCAAAATATCCCTAAATGTCCGTTCCTACGACATTGGACGAGTTTTTGAGAAATTGTCCGCCATCTTGGATTTTGAATTTGGTAAATTTGGAAAACTGACTCGAAATTCGAAATCAGCGACCCAAAATATCCCTAAATGTCCGTTCCAGTGACATTGGACTAGTTTTTGAAAAATTGTCCGCCATCTTGGATTTTGAATTTTGGAAATTTGGATAACTGTCTCGAAATTCGTAATCAGCGACCCAAAATATCCCTAAATGTCCGTTCCTGCGACATTAGACGAGTTTTTGAAAAATTGTCCGCCATCTTGGATTTTGAATTTTGGAAATTTGGAAAACTGACTCGAAATTCGTAATCAGCGACCCAAAATATCCCTAAATGTCCGTTCCAGTGACATTGGACTAGTTTTTGAGAAATTGTCCGCCATCTTGGATTTTTAATTTGGGAAATTTGGAAAACTGACTCAAATTCGTAATCAGCGACGCAAAATATCCCTAAATGTCCGTTCCTACGACATTGGACGAGTTTTTGAGAAATTGTCCGCCATCTTGGATTTTGAATTTGGTAAATTTGGAAAACTGACTCGAAATTCGTCATCAGCGACCCAAAATATCCCTAAATGTCCGTTCCAGTGACATTGGACTAGTTTTTGAGAAATTGTCCGCCATCTTGGATTTTTAATTTAAGAAATTTGGAAAACTGACTCAAATTCGTAATCAGCGACGCAAAATATCCCTAAATGTCCGTTCCTACGACATTGGACGAGTTTTTGAGAAATTGTCCGCCATCTTGGATTTTGAATTTGGTAAATTTGGAAAACTGACTCGAAATTTGTAATCAGCGACCCAAAATATCCCTAAATGTCCGTTCCAGTGACATTGGACTAGTTTTTGAAAAATTGTCCGCCATCTTGGATTTGGAATTTTGGAAATTTGGAAAACTGACTCGAAATTCGTAATCAGCGACCCAAAATATCCCTAAATGTCCGTTCCAGTGACATTGGACTTGTTTTTGAAAAATTGTCCGCCATCTTGGATTTTGAATTTTGGAAATTTGGAAAACTGACTCGAAATTTGTAATTAGCGACCCAAAATATCCCTAAATGTCCGTTTCTGCGACATTAGACGAGTTTTTGAAAAATTGTCTGCCATCTTGGATTTTGAATTTTGGAAATTTGGAAAACTGACTCGAAATTCGTAATCAATGACCCAAAATATCCCTAAACGTCCTTTCCAGCGAGATTAGACGAGTTTTTGAAAAATTAACCGCCATCTTGGATTTTGAATTTGGAAAATTTGGAAAACTGAATTGAAATTCGTAATCAGCGACGCAAAATATCCCTAAATGTCCGTTCATGCGACATTAGAGGAGTTTTTGAAAAATTGTCCGCCATATTGGATTTTGAATTTGGGAAATTTGGAAAACTGACTCGTAATTCGTAATCAGCGACCCAAAATATCCCTAAACGTCCTTTCCAGCGAGATTGGACGAGTTTTTAAAAAATTGTCCGCCATCTTGGATTTTGAATTTTGGAAATTTGGAAAACTGACTCGAAATTCGTAATCAGCGACCCAAAATATCCCTAAATGTCCGTTCCTACGACATTGGACTAGTTTTTGAGAAATTGTCCGCCATCTTGGATTTTTAATTTGGGAAATTAAAAATCCCAAAATATCCCTAAATGTCCGTTCCTGCGACATTAGACGAGTTTTTGAAAAATTGTCCGCCATCTTGGATTTTGAATTTTGGAAATTTGGAAAACTGACTCGAAATTCGTAATCAGCGACCAAAAATATCCCTAAATGTCCGTTCCTACGACATTGGACGAGTTTTTGAGAAATTGTCCGCCATCTTGGATTTTTAATTTGGGAAATTTGGAAAACTGACTCAAAATTCGTAATCAGCGACGCAAAATATCCCTAAATGTCCGTTCCTACGACATTGGACGAGTTTTTGAGAAATTGTCCGCCATCTTGGATTTTGAATTTGGTAAATTTGGAAAACTGACTCGAAATTCGAAATCAGCGACCCAAAATATCCCTAAATGTCCGTTCCAGTGACATTGGACTAGTTTTTGAAAAATTGTCCGCCATCTAGAATTTTGAATTTTGGAAATTTGGAAAACTGACTCGAAATTCGTAATCAGCGACCCAAAATATCCCTAAATGTCCGTTCCTGCGACATTAGACGAGTTTTTGAAAAATTGTCCGCCATCTTGGATTTTGAATTTTGGAAATTTGGAAAACTGACTCGAAATTCGTAAACAGCAACCCAAAATATCCCTAAATGTCCGTTCCAGTGACATTGGACTAGTTTTTGAGAAATTGTCCGCCATCTTGGATTTTTAATTTGGGAAATTTGGAAAACTGACTCAAATTCGTAATCAGCGACGCAAAATATCCCTAAATGTCCGTTCCTACGACATTGGACGAGTTTTTGAGAAATTGACCGCCATCTTGGATTTTCAATTTGGTAAATTTGGAAAACTGACTCGAAATTCGTAATCAGCGACCCAAAATATCCCTAAATGTCCGTTCCAGTGACATTGGACTAGTTTTTGAGAAATTGTCCGCCATCTTGGATTTTTAATTTGGGAAATTTGGAAAACTGACTCAAATTCGTAATCAGCGACGCAAAATATCCCTAAATGTCCGTTCCTACGACATTGGACGAGTTTTTGAGAAATTCACCGCCATCTTGGATTTTGAATTTGGTAAATTTGGAAAACTGACTCGAAATTCGTAATCAGCGACCCAAAATATCCCTAAATGTCCGTTCCAGTGACATTGGACTAGTTTTTGAAAAATTGTCCGCCATCTTGGATTTTGAATTTTGGAAATTTGGAAAACTGACTCGAAATTCGTAATCAGCGACCCAAAATATCCCTAAACGTCCGTTCCAGCGACATTGGACGAGTTTTTGAAAATTGTCCGCCATCTTGGATTTTGAATTTTGGAAATTTGGAAAACTGACTCGAAATTCGTAATCAGCGACCCAAAATATTTCTAAACGTCCTTTCCAGCGAGATTGGACGAGTTTTTAAAAATTGTCCGCCATCTTGGATTTTGAATTTGGGAAATTTGGAAAACTGACTCGAAATTCGTAATCAGCGACCCAAAATATCCCTAAACGTCTTTTTCAGCGAGATTTGACGAGTTTTTAAAAAATTGTCCGCCATCTTGGATTTTGAATTTGGAAAATGTGGAATACTGACACGAAATTCGTATTCAGCGACCCAAAATATTTCTAAACGTCCTTTCCAGCGAGATTGGACGAGTTTTGAAAAATTGTCCGCCATCTTGGATTTTGAATTTTGGAAATTTGGAAAACTGACTCGAAATTCGTAATCAGCGACCCAAAATATCCCTAAATGTCCGTTCCTGCGACATTAGACGAGTTTTTGAAAAATTGTCCGCCATCTTGGATTTTGAATTTTGGAAATTTGGAAAACTGACTCGAAATTCGTAATCAGCGACCCAAAATATCCCTAAATGTCCGTTCCAGTGACATTGGACTAGTTTTTGAGAAATTGTCCGCCATCTTGGATTTTTAATTTGGGAAATTTGGAAAACTGACTCAAATTCGTAATCAGCGACGCAAAATATCCCTAAATGTCCGTTCCTACGACATTGGACGAGTTTTTGAGAAATTGTCCGCCATCTTGGATTTTGAATTTGGTAAATTTGGAAAACTGACTCGAAATTCGGAATCAGCGACCCAAAATATCCCTAAATGTCCGTTCCAGTGACATTGGACTAGTTTTTGAAAAATTGTCCGCCATCTTGGATTTTGAATTTTGGAAATTTGGAAAACTGACTCGAAATTCGTAATCAGCGACCCAAAATATCCCTAAACGTCCGTTCCAGCGACATTGGACGAGTTTTTGAAAAATTGTCCGCCATCTTGGATTTTGAATTTTGGAAATTTGGAAAACTGACTTGAAATTCGTAATCAGCGACCCAAAATATTTCTAAACGTCCTTTCCAGCGAGATTGGACGAGTTTTGAAAAATTGTCCGCCATCTTGGATTTTGAATTTGGGAAATTTGGAAAACTGACTCGAAATTCGTAATCAGCGACCTAAAATAATCCTAAATGTCCGTTCCAGTGACATTGGACGAGTTTTTGAAAAATTGTCCGCCATCTTGGATTTTTAATTTGGGAAATTTGGAAAACTGACTCGAAATTCGGAATCTGCGACCCAAAATATCCCTAAATGTCCGTTCCTGCGACATTGGACGAGTTTTTGAAAAATTGACCGCCATCTTGGATTTTGAATTTTGGAAATTTGGAAAACTGACTCGAAATTCGTAATTAGCGACCCAAAATATTTCTAAACGTCCTTTCCAGCGAGATTGGACGAGTTTTTGAAAAATTGTCCGCCATCTTGGATTTTGAATTTGGAAAATTTGGAAAACTGACTCGAAATTCGTAATCAGCGACGCAAAATATCCCTAAATGTACGTTCCAGCGAGATTAGACGAGTTTTTGAAAAATTATCCGCCATCTTGGATTTTGAATTTGGGAAATTTGGAAAACTGACTCGAAATTCGTAATCAGCGACCCAAAATATCCCTAAACGTCCTTTCCAGCGAGATTGGACGAGTTTTCAAAAAATTGTCCGCCATCTTGGATTTTGAATTTGGGAAATTTGGAAAACTGACTCGAAATTCGTAATCAGCGACCCAAAATAACCCTAAATGTCCGTTCCAGTGACATTGGACGAGTTTTTGAAAAATTGTCCGCCATCTTGGATTTTGAATTTTGGAAATTTGGAAAAATGACGCGAAATTCGTAATCAGCGACCCAAAATATCCCTAAATGTCCGTTCCTACGACATTGGACGAGTTTTTGAGAAATTGTCCGCCATCTTGGATTTTTAATTTGGGAAATTTGGAAAACTGACTCGAAATTCGTAATCAGCGACCGAAAATATCCCTAAATGTCCGTTCCTACGACATTGGACGAGTTTTTGAAAAATTGTCCGCCATCTTGGATTTTGAATTTTGGAAATTTGGAAAACTGACTCGAAATTCGTAATCAGCGACCCAAAATATCCCTAAATGTCCGTTCCTACGACATTGGACGAGTTTTTGAGAAATTGTCCGCCATCTTGGATTTTTAATTTGGGAAATTTGGAAAACTGACTCGAAATTCGTCATCAGCGACCCAAAATATCCCTAAATGTCCGTTCCTACGACATTGGACGAGTTTTTGAGAAATTGTCCGCCATCTTGGATTTTGAATTTGGTAAATTTGGAAAACTGACTCGAAATTCGAAATCAGCGACCCAAAATATCCCTAAATGTCCGTTCCAGTGCCATTGGACTAGTTTTTGAAAAATTGTCCGCCATCTTGGATTTTTAATTTTGGAAATTTGGATAACTGACTCGAAATTCGTAATCAGCGACCCAAAATATCCCTAAATGTCCGTTCCTGCGACATTAGACGAGTTTTTGAAAAATTGTCCGCCATCTTGGATTTTGAATTTTGGAAATTTGGAAAACTGACTCGAAATTCGTAATCAGCGACCCAAAATATCCCTAAATGTCCGTTCCAGTGACATTGGACTAGTTTTTGAGAAATTGTCCGCCATCTTGGATTTTTAATTTGGGAAATTTGGAAAACTGACTCAAATTCGTAATCAGCGACGCAAAATATCCCTAAATGTCCGTTCCTACGACATTGGACGAGTTATTGAGAAATTGTCCGCCATCTTGGATTTTGAATTTGGTAAATTTGGAAAACTGACTCGAAATTCGTCATCAGCGACCCAAAATATCCCTAAATGTCCGTTCCAGTGACATTGGACTAGTTTTTGAGAAATTGTCCGCCATCTTGGATTTTTAATTTAAGAAATTTAAAAAACTGACTCAAATTCGTAATCAGCGACGCAAAATATCCCTAAATGTCCGTTCCTACGACATTGGACGAGTTTTTGAGAAATTGTCCGCCATCTTGGATTTTGAATTTGGTAAATTTGGAAAACTGACTCGAAATTTGTAATCAGCGACCCAAAATATCCCTAAATGTCCGTTCCAGTGACATTGGACTAGTTTTTGAAAAATTGTCCGCCATCTTGGATTTGGAATTTTGGAAATTTGGAAAACTGACTCGAAATTCGTAATCAGCGACCCAAAATATCCCTAAATATCCGTTCCTTCGACATTGGAAGAGTTTTTGAGAAATTGTCCGCCATCTTGGATTTTTAATTTGGGAAATTTGGAAAACTGACTCGAAATTCGGAATCTGCGACGCAAAATATCCCTAAATGTACGTTCCAGCGAGATTAGACGAGTTTTTGAAAAATTATCCGCCATCTTGGATTTTGAATTTGGGAAATTTGGAAAACTGACTCGAAATTCGTAATCAGCGACCCAAAATATCCCTAAATGTCCGTTCCTGCGACATTAGACGAGTTTTTGAAAAATTGACCGCCATCTTGGATTTTGAATTTTGGAAATTTGGAAAACTGACTCGAAATTCGTAATCAGCGACCCAAAATATCCCTAAATGTCCGTTCCAGTGACATTGGACTTGTTTTTGAAAAATTGTCCGCCATCTTGGATTTTGAATTTTGGAAATTTGGAAAACTGACTCGAAATTTGTAATTAGCGACCCAAAATATCCCTAAATGTCCGTTTCTGCGACATTAGACGAGTTTTTGAAAAATTGTCTGCCATCTTGGATTTTGAATTTTGGAAATTTGGAAAACTGACTCGAAATTCGTAATCAATGACCCAAAATATCCCTAAACGTCCTTTCCAGCGAGATTGGACGAGTTTTTGAAAAATTAACCGCCATCTTGGATTTTGAATTTGGAAAATTTGGAAAACTGAATTGAAATTCGTAATCAGCGACGCAAAATATCCCTAAATGTCCGTTCATGCGACATTAGAGGAGTTTTTGAAAAATTGTCCGCCATATTGGATTTTGAATTTGGGAAATTTGGAAAACTGACTCGTAATTCGTAATCAGCGACCCAAAATATCCCTAAACGTCCTTTCCAGCGAGATTGGACGAGTTTTTAAAAAATTGTCCGCCATCTTGGATTTTGAATTTGGGAAATTTGTAAAACTGACTCGAAATTCGTAATCAGCGACCCAAAAAATCCCTTAATGTCCGTTCCAGTGACATTGGACTAGTTTTTGAAAAATTGTCCGCTATCTTGGATTTTGAATTTTGGAAATTTGGAAAACTGACTCGAAATTCGTAATCAGCGACCCAAAATAACCCTAAATGTCCGTTCCAGCGAGATTAGACGAGTTTTTGAAAACTTATCCGCCATCTTGGATTTTAAATTTAAAAAATTTGGAAAACTGACTCGAAATTCGTAATCAGCGACCCAAAATATCCCTAAACGTCTTTTCCAGAGAGATTTGACGAGTTTTTGAAAAATTTACGCCATCTTGGATTTTGAATTTGGGAAATTTGGAAGACTGACTCCAAATTCGTAATCAGCGACCCAAAATATCTCTAAATGTCCGTTCCAGCGTGATTGGACTAGTTTTTGAAAAATTGTCCGCCATCTTGGATTTTAAATTTTGGAAATTTGGAAAACTGACTCGAAATTCGTAATCAGCGACCCAAAATATCCCTAAACGTCTTTTCCAGAGAGATTTGACGAGTTTTTGAAAAATTTACGCCATCTTGGATTTTGAATTTGGGAAATTTGGAAGACTGACTCCAAATTCGTAATCAGCGACCCAAAATATCTCTAAATGTCCGTTCCAGCGTGATTGGACTAGTTTTTGAAAAATTGTCCGCCATCTTGGATTTTGAATTTTGGAAATTTGGAAAACTGACTCGAAATTCGTAATCAGCGACCCAAAATAACCCTAAATGTCCGTTCCAGCGTGATTGGACTAGTTTTTGAAAAATTGTCCGCCATCTTGGATTTTGAATTTTGGAAATTTGGAAAACTGACTCGAAATTCGTAATCAGCGACCCAAAATATCCCTAAATGTCCGTTCCAGCGACATTGGACGAGGTTTTGAAAAATTGTCCGCCATCTTGGATTTTGAATTTTGGAAATTTGGAAAACTGACTCGAAATTCGTAATCAGCGACCCAAAAAATCCCTAAATGTCCGTTCCTACGACATTGGACGAGTTTTTGAGAAATTGTCCGCCATCTTGGATTTTGAATTTGGTAAATTTGGAAAACTGACTCGAAATTCGTAATCAGCGACCCAAAATATCCCTAAATGTCCGTTCCAGTGACATTGGACTAGTTTTTGAAAAATTGACCGCCATCTTGGATTTTGAATTTTGGAAATTTGGAAAACTGACTCGAAATTCGTAATCAGCGACCCAAAATATCCCTAAATGTCCGTTCCAGCGACATTGGACGAGTTTTTGAAAAATTGACCGCCATCTTGGATTTTGAATTTGGAAAATTTGGAAAACTGACTCGAAATTCGTAATCAGCGACGCAAAATATCCCTAAATGTCCGTTCCAGCGAGATTAGACGAGTTTTTGAAAAATTATCCGCCATCTTGGATTTTGAAATTGGGAAATTTGGAAAACTGACTCGAAATTCGTAATCAGCGACCCAAAATATCCCTAAACGTCCTTTCCAGCGAGATTGGACGAGTTTTTAAAAATTTGTCCGCCATCTTGGATTTTGAATTTGGGAAATTTGGAAAACTGACTCGAAATTCGTAATCAGCGACCCAAAATATCCCTAAATGTCCGTTCCTGCGACATTAGACGAGTTTTTGAAAAATTGACCGCCATCTTGGATTTTGAATTTTGGAAATTTGGAAAACTGACTCGAAATTCGTAATCAGCGACCCAAAATATCCCTAAATGTCCGTTCCAGTGACATTGGACTTGTTTTTGAAAAATTGTCCGCCATCTTGGATTTTGAATTTTGGAAATTTGGAAAACTGACTCGAAATTCGTAATTAGCGACCCAAAATATCCCTAAATGTCCGTTTCTGCGACATTAGACGAGTTTTTGAAAAATTGTCTGCCATCTTGGATTTTGAATTTTGGAAATTTGGAAAACTGACTCGAAATTCGTCATCAATGACCCAAAATATCCCTAAACGTCCTTTCCAGCGAGATTGGACGAGTTTTTGAAAAATTAACCGCCATCTTGGATTTTGAATTTGGAAAATTTGGAAAACTGAATCGAAATTCGTAATCAGCGACGCAAAATATCCCTAAATGTCCGTTCCTGCGACATTAGAGGAGTTTTTGAAAAATTGTCCGCCATCTTGGATTTTGAATTTGGAAAATTTGGAAAACTGAATCGAAATTCGTAATCAGCGACCCAAAAAATCCCTAAATGTCCGTTCCTACGACATTGGACGAGTTTTTGAGAAATTGTCCGCCATCTTGGATTTTGAATTTGGTAAATTTGGAAAACTGACTCGAAATTCGTAATCAGCGACCCAAAATATCCCTAAATGTCCGTTCCAGTGACATTGGGCTAGTTTTTGAAAAATTGACCGCCATCTTGGATTTTGAATTTTGGAAATTTGGAAAACTGACTCGAAATTCGTAATCAGCGACCCAAAATATCCCTAAATGTCCGTTCCAGCGACATTGGACGAGTTTTTGAAAAATTGACCGCCATCTTGGATTTTGAATTTGGAAAATTTGGAAAACTGACTCGAAATTCGTAATCAGCGACGCAAAATATCCCTAAATGTCCGTTCCAGCGAGATTAGACGAGTTTTTGAAAAATTATCCGCCATCTTGGATTTTGAAATTGGGAAATTTGGAAAACTGACTCGAAATTCGTAATCAGCGACCCAAAATATCCCTAAACGTCCTTTCCAGCGAGATTGGACGAGTTTTTAAAAATTTATCCGCCATCTTGGATTTTGAATTTGGGAAATTTGGAAAACTGACTCGAAATTCGTAATCAGCGACCCAAAATAACCCTAAATGTCCGTTCCAGTGACATTGGACGAGTTTTTGAAAAATTGTCCGCCATCTTGGATTTTGAATTTTGGAAATTTGGAAAACTGACTCGAAATTTGGAAAACTGACTCGAAATTCGTAATCAGCGACCCAAAATATCCCTAAATGTCCGTTCCAGCGACATTGGACGAGTTTTTGAAAAATTGTCCGCCATCTTGGATTTTGAATTTTTGAAATTTGGAAAACTGACTCGAAATTCGTAATCAGCAAACCAAAATATCCCTAAACGTCTTTTCCAGCGAGATTTGACGAGTTTTTAAAAAATTGTCCGCCATTTTGGATTTTGAATTTGGGAAATTTGGAAAACTGAAACGAAATTCGTAATCAGCGACCCAAAATATTACTAAATGTCCGTTCCTACGACATTGGACGAGTTTTTGAGAAATTGTCCGCCATCTTGGATTTTTAATTTGGGAAATTTGGAAAACTGACTCGAAATTCGTAATCAGCGACCCAAAATATCCCTAAATGTCCGTTCCTGCGACATTAGACGAGTTTTTAAAAAATTGACCGCCATCTTGGATTTTGAATTTTGGAAATTTGGAAAACTGACTCGAAATTCGTAATCAGCGACCCAAAATATCCCTAAATGTCCGTTCCAGTGACATTGGACTTGTTTTTGAAAAATTGTCCGCCATCTTGGATTTTGAATTTTGGAAATTTGGAAAACTGACTCGAAATTCGTAATTAGCGACCCAAAATATCCCTAAATGTCCGTTTCTGCGACATTAGACGAGTTTTTGAAAAATTGTCTGCCATCTTGGATTATGAATTTTGGAAATTTGGAAAACTGACTCGAAATTCGTCATCAATGACCCAAAATATCCCTAAACGTCCTTTCCAGCGAGATTGGACGAGTTTTTGAAAAATTAACCGCCATCTTGGATTTTGAATTTGGAAAATTTGGAAAACTGAATCGAAATTCGTAATCAGCGACGCAAAATATCCCTAAATGTCCGTTCCAGCGAGATTAGACGAGTTTTTGAAAAATTATCCGCCATCTTGGATTTTGAATTTGGGAAATTTGGAAAACTGACTCGAAATTCGTAATCAGCGACCAAAAATATCCCTAAACGTCCTTTCCAGCGAGATTGGACTAGTTTTTGAAAAATTGACCGCCATCTTGGATTTTGAATTTTGGAAATTTAGCAAACTGACTCGAAATTCGTAATCAGCGACCTAAAATATCCCTAAACGTCCTTTCCAGCGAGATTGGACGAGTTTTTAAAAATTTGTCTGCCATCTTGGATTTTGAATTTGGGAAATTTGTAAAACTGACTCGAAATTCGTAATCAGCGACCCAAAAAATCCCTTAATGTCCGTTCCAGTGACATAGGACTAGTTTTTGAAAAATTGTCCGCTATCTTGGATTTTGAATTTTGGAAATTTGGAAAACTGACTCGAAATTCGTAATCAGCGTCCCAAAATAACCCTAAATGTCCGTTCCAGCGAGATTAGACGAGTTTTTGAAAACTTATCCGCCATCTTGGATTTTAAATTTAAAAAATTTGGAAAACTGACTTGAAATTCGTAATCAGCGACCCAAAATATCCCTGAATGTCCGTTCCAGTGAGATTAGACGAGTTTTTGAAAAATTAACGCCATCTTGGATTTTGAATTTGGGAAATTTGGAAGACTGACTCCAAATTCGTAATCAGCGACCCAAAATATCTCTAAATGTCCGTTCCAGCGTGATTGGACTAGTTTTTGAAAAATTGTCCGCCATCTTGGATTTTGAATTTTGGAAATTTGGAAAACTGACTCGAAATTCGTAATCAGCGACCCAAAATATCCCTAAACGTTTTTTCCAGAGAGATTTGACGAGTTTTTAAAAAATTGTCCGCCATCTTGGATTTTGAATTTGGGAAATTTGGAAAACTGACTCGAAATTCGTTATCAGCGACCCAAAATATCCCTAAATGTCCGTTCCAGCGACATTGGACGAGTTTTTGAAAAATAGACGCCATCTTGGATTTTGAATTTTGGAAATTTGGAAAACTGACTCGAAATTCGTAATCAGCGACTCAAAATATCCCTAAGTGTCCGTTCCAGCGACATTGGACGAGTTTTTCAAAAATTAACCGCCATCTTGGATTTTGAATTTGGAAAATTTGGAAAACTGACTCGAAATTCGTAATCAGCGACGCAAAATATCCCTAAATGTCTGTTCCAGCGAGATTAGACGAGTTTTTGAAAAATTATCCGCCATCTTGGATTTTGAAATTGGGAAATTTGGAAAACTGACTCAAAATTCGTAATCAGCGACCCAAAATATCCCTAAATGTCCGTTCCTACGACATTGGACGAGTTTTTGAGAAATCGTCCGCCATCTTGGATTTTTAATTTGGGAAATTTGGAAAACTGACTCGAAACTCGTAATCAGCGACCCAAAATATCCCTAAATGTCCGTTCCTACGACATGGGACGAGTTTTTTAAAAATTGTCCGCCATCTTGGATTTTGAATTTTGGAAATTTGGAAAACTGACTCGAAATTCGTAATCAGCGACCCAAAATATCCCTAAATGTCCGTTCCTACGACATTGGACGAGTTTTTGAGAAATTGTCCGCCATCTTGGATTTTTAATTTGGGAAATTTGGAAAACTGACTCGAAATTCGTAATCAGCGACCCAAAAAATCCCTAAATGTCCGTTCCTACGACATTGGACGAGTTTTTGAGAAATTGTCCGCCATCTTGGATTTTGAATTTGGTAAATTTGGAAAACTGACTCGAAATTCGTAATCAGCGACCCAAAATATCCCTAAATGTCCGTTCCAGTGACATTGGACTAGTTTTTGAAAAATTGACCGCCATCTTGGATTTTGAATTTTGGAAATTTGGAAAACTGACTCGAAATTCGTAATCAGCGACCCAAAATATCCCTAAATGTCCGTTCCAGCGACATTGGACGAGTTTTTGAAAAATTGACCGCCATCTTGGATTTTGAATTTGGAAAATTTGGAAAACTGACTCGAAATTCGTAATCAGCGACGCAAAATATCCCTAAATGTCCGTTCCAGCGAGATTAGACGAGTTTTTGAAAAATTATCCGCCATCTTGGATTTTGAAATTGGGAAATTTGGAAAACTGACTCGAAATTCGTAATCAGCGACCCAAAATATCCCTAAACGTCCTTTCCAGCGAGATTGGACGAGTTTTTAATAATTTGTCCGCCATCTTGGATTTTGAATTTGGGAAATTTGGAAAACTGACTCGAAATTCGTAATCAGCGACCCAAAATAACCCTAAATGTCCGTTCCAGTGACATTGGACGAGTTCTTGAAAAATTGTCCGCCATCTTGGATTTTGAATTTTGGAAATTTGGAAAACTGACTCGAAATTCGTAATCAGCGACCCAAAATATCCCTAAATGTCCGTTCCAGCGACATTGGACGAGTTTTTGAAAAATTGTCCGCCATCTTGGATTTTGAATTTTGGAAATTTGGAAAACTGACTCGAAATTCGTAATCAGCGACCCAAAATATCCCTAAACGTCTTTTCCAGCGAGATTTGACGAGTTTTTAAAAAATTGTCCGCCATCTTGGATTTTGAATTTGGGAAATTTGGAAAACTGAAACGAAATTCGTAATCAGCGACCCAAAATATTACTAAATGTCCGTTCCTACGACATTGGACGAGTTTTTGAGAAATTGTCCGCCATCTTGGATTTTTAATTTGGGAAATTTGGAAAACTGACTGGAAATTCGTAATCAGCGACCCAAAATATCCCTAAATGTCCGTTCCTGCGACATTAGACGAGTTTTTGAAAAATTGACCGCCATCTTGGATTTTGAATTTTGGAAATTTGGAAAACTGACTCGAAATTCGTAATCAGCGACCCAAAATATCCCTAAATGTCCGTTCCTACGACATTGGACGAGTTTTTGAGAAATTGTCCGCCATCTTGGATTTTTAATTTGGGAAATTTAGAAAACTGACTCGAAATTCGTAATCAGAGACCCAAAATATCCCTAAATGTCCGTTCCTAAGACATTGGACGAGTTTTTGAGAAATTGTCCGCCATCTTGGATTTTGAATTTGGTAAATTTGGAAAACTGACTCGAAATTCGTAATCAGCGACCCAAAATATCCCTAAATGTCCGTTCCAGTGACATTGGACTTGTTTTTGAAAAATTGTCCGCCATCTTGGATTTTGAATTTTGGAAATTTGGAAAACTGACTCGAAATTCGTAATTAGCGACCCAAAATATCCCTAAATGTCCGTTTCTGCGACATTAGACGAGTTTTTGAAAAATTGTCTGCCATCTTGGATTTTGAATTTTGTAAATTTGGAAAACTGACTCGAAATTCGTAATCAATGACCCAAAATATACCTAAACGTCCTTTCCAGCGAGATTGGACGAGTTTTTGAAAAATTGACCGCCATCTTGGATTTTGAATTTGGGAAATTTGGAAAACTGACTCGTAATTTGTAATCAGTGACCCAAAATATCCCTAAACGTCCTTTCCAGCGAGATTGGACGAGTTTTTAAAAAATTGACCGCCATCTTGGATTTTGAATTTGGGAAATTTGTAAAACTGACTCGAAATTCGTAATCAGCGACCCAAAAAATCCCTTAATGTCCGTTCCAGTGACATTGGACTAGTTTTTGAAAAATTGTCCGCTATCTTGGATTTTGAATTTTGGAAATTTGGAAAACTGACTCGAAATTCGTAATCAGCGACCCAAAATAACCCTAAATGTCCGTTCCAGCGAGATTAGACGAGTTTTTGAAAACTTATCCGCCATCTTGGATTTTAAATTTAAAAAATTTGGAAAACTGACTCGAAATTCGTAATCAGCGACCCAAAATATCCCTGAATGTCCGTTCCAGTGAGATTAGACGAGTTTTTGAAAAATTAACGCCATCTTGGATTTTGAATTTGGGAAATTTGGAAGACTGACTCCAAATTCGTAATCAGCGACCCAAAATATCTCTAAATGTCCGTTCCAGCGTGATTGGACTAGTTTTTGAAAAATTGTCCGCCATCTTGGATTTTGAATTTTGGAAATTTGGAAAACTGACTCGAAATTCGTAATCAGCGACCCAAAATATCCCTAAACGTCTTTTCCAGAGAGATTTGACGAGTTTTTAAAAAATTGTCCGCCATCTTGGATTTTGAATTTGGGAAATTTGGAAAACTGACTCGAAATTCGTAATCAGCGACCCAAAATATCCCTAAATGTCCGTTCCAGCGACATTGGACGAGTTTTTGAAAAATTGACCGCCATCTTGGATTTTGAATTTTGGAAATTTGGAAAACTGACTCGAAATTCGTAATCAGCGACCCAAAATATCCCTAAATGTCCGTTCCTACGACATTGGACGAGTTTTTGAGAAATTGTCCGCCATCTTGGATTTTGAATTTGGTAAATTTGGAAAACTGACTCGAAATTCGTAATCAGCGACGCAAAATATCCCTAAATGTCTGTTCCAGCGAGATTAGACGAGTTTTTGAAAAATTATCCGCCATCTTGGATTTTGAAATTGGGAAATTTGGAAAACTGACTCGAAATTCGTAATCAGCGACCCAAAATATCCCTAAACGTCCTTTCCAGCGAGATTGGACGAGTTTTTGAAAAATTAACCGCCATCTTGGATTTTGAATTTGGGAAATTTGGAAAACTGACTCGAAACTCGTAATCAGCGACCCAAAATATCCCTAAATGTCCGTTCCTACGACATGGGACGAGTTTTTTAAAAATTGTCCGCCATCTTGGATTTTGAATTTTGGAAATTTGGAAAACTGACTCGAAATTAGTAATCAGCGACCCAAAATATCCCTAAATGTCCGTTCCTACGACATTGGACGAGTTTTTGAGAAATTGTCCGCCATCTTGGATTTTTAATTTGGGAAATTAGGAAAACTGACTCGAAATTCGTAATCAGCGACCCAAAAAATCCCTAAATGTCCGTTCCTACGACATTGGACGAGTTTTTGAGAAATTGTCCGCTATCTTGGATTTTGAATTTGGTAAATTTGGAAAACTGACTCGAAATTCGTAATCAGCGACCCAAAATATCCCTAAATGTCCGTTCCAGTGACATTGGACTAGTTTTTGAAAAATTTAACGCCATCTTGGATTTTGAATTTTGGAAATTTGGAAAACTGACTCGAAATTCGTAATCAGCGACCCAAAATATCCCTAAATGTCCGTTCCAGCGACATTGGACGAGTTTTTGAAAAATTGACCGCCATCTTGGATTTTGAATTTGGAAAATTTGGAAAACTGACTCGAAATTCGTAATCAGCGACGCAAAATATCCCTAAATGTCCGTTCCAGCGAGATTAGACGAGTTTTTGAAAAATTATCCGCCATCTTGGATTTTGAAATTGGGAAATTTGGAAAACTGACTCGAAATTCGTAATCAGCGACCCAAAATATCCCTAAACGTCCTTTCCTACGACATTGGACGAGTTTTTAAGAAATTGTCCGCCATCTTGGATTTTGAATTTTGGAAATTTGGAAAACTGACTCGAAATTCGTAATCAGCGACCCAAAATATCCCTAAATGTCCGTTCCAGCGACATTGGACGAGTTTTTGAAAAATTGTCCGCCATCTTGGATTTTGAATTTTGGAAATTTGGAAAACTGACTCGAAATTCGTAATCAGCGACCCAAAATATCCCTAAACGTCTTTTCCAGCGAGATTTGACGAGTTTTTAAAAAATTGTCCGCCATCTTGGATTTTGAATTTGGGAAATTTGGAAAACTGAAACGAAATTCGTAATCAGCGACCCAAAATATCCCTAAATGTCCGTTCCTACGACATTGGACGAGTTTTTGAGAAATTGTCCGCCATCTTGGATTTTTAATTTGGGAAATTTAAAAAACTGACTCGAAATTCGTAATCAGAGACCCAAAATATCCCTTAATGTCCGTTCCTAAGACATTGGACGAGTTTTTGAGAAATTGTCCGCCATCTTGGATTTTGAATTTGGTAAATTTGGAAAACTGACTCGAAATTCGTAATCAGCGACCCAAAATATCCCTAAATGTCCGTTCCAGTGACATTGGACTTGTTTTTGAAAAATTGTCCGCCATCTTGGATTTTGAATTTTGGAAATTTGGAAAACTGACTCGAAATTCGTAATTAGCGACCCAAAATATCCCTAAATGTCCGTTTCTGCGACATTAGACGAGTTTTTGAAAAATTGTCTGCCATCTTGGATTTTGAATTTTGTTAATTTGGAAAACTGACTCGAAATTCGTAATCAATGACCCAAAATATACCTAAACGTCCTTTCCAGCGAGATTGGACGAGTTTTTGAAAAATTGACCGCCATCTTGGATTTTGAATTTGGGAAATTTGGAAAACTGACTCGTAATTCGTAATCAGCGACCCAAAATATCCCTAAACGTCCTTTCCAGCGAGATTGGACGAGTTTTTAAAAAATTGTCCGCCATCTTGGATTTTGAATTTGGGAAATTTGTAAAACTGACTCGAAATTCGTAATCAGCGACCCAAAAAATCCCTTAATGTCCGTTCCAGTGACATTGGACTAGTTTTTGAAAAATTGTCCGCTATCTTGGATTTTGAATTTTGGAAATTTGGAAAACTGACTCGAAATTCGTAATCAGCGACCCAAAATAAACCTAAATGTCCGTTCCAGCGAGATTAGACGAGTTTTTGAAAACTTATCCGCCATCTTGGATTTTAAATTTAAAAAATTTGGAAAACTGACTCGAAATTCGTAATCAGCGACCCAAAATATCCCTGAATGTCCGTTCCAGTGAGATTAGACGAGTTTTTAAAAAATTAACGCCATCTTGGATTTTGAATCTGGTAAATTTGGAAGACTGACTCCAAATTCGTAATCAGCGACCCAAAATATCTCTAAATGTCCGTTCAGCGTGATTGGACTAGTTTTTGAAAAATTGTCCGCCATCTTGGATTTTGAATTTTGGAAATTTGGAAAACTGACTCGAAATTCGTAATCAGCGACCCAAAATATCCCTAAACGTCTTTTCCAGAGAGATTTGACGAGTTTTTAAAAAATTGTCCGCCATCTTGGATTTTGAATTTGGGAAATTTGGAAAACTGACTCGAAATTCGTAATCAGCGACCCAAAATATCCCTAAATGTCCGTTCCAGCGACATTGGACGAGTTTTTGAAAAATTGTCCGCCATCTTGGATTTTGAATTTTGGAAATTTGGAAAACTGACTCGAAATTCGTAATCAGCGACGCAAAATATCCCTAAACGTCTTTTCCAGCGTGATTGGACTAGTTTTTGAAAAATTGTCCGCCATCTTGGATTTTGAATTTGGGAAATTTGGAAAACTGACTCGAAATTCGTAATCAGCGACCCAAAATATCCCTAAATGTCCGTTCCAGCGACATTGGACGAGTTTTTGAAAAATTGTCCGCCATCTTGGATTTTGAATTTTGGAAATTTGGAAAACTGACTCGAAATTCGTAATCAGCGACCAAAAATATCCCTAAACGTCTTTTCCAGAGAGATTTGACGAGTTTTTAAAAAATTGTCCGCCATCTTGGATTTTGAATTTGGGAAATTTGGAAAACTGACTCGAAATTCGTAATCAGCGACCCAAAATATCCCTAAATGTCCGTTCCTGCGACATTACACGAGTTTTTGAAAAATTGACCGCCATCTTGGATTTTGAATTTTGGAAATTTGGAAAACTGACTCGAAATTCGTAATCAGCGACCCAAAATATCCCTAAATGTCCGTTCCTACGACATTGGACGAGTTTTTGAGAAATTATCCGCCATCTTGGATTTTTAATTTGGGAAATTTGGAAAACTGACTCGAATTCGTAATCAGCGACCCAAAATAACCATAAATGTCCGTTCCAGTGACATTGGACGAGTTTTTGAAAAATTGTCCGCCATCTTGGATTTTGAATTTTGGAAATTTGGAAAACTGACTCAAAATTCGTAATCAGCGACCCAAAATATCCCTAAATGTCCGTTCCTACGACATTGGACGAGTTTTTGAGAAATTGTCCGCCATCTTGGATTTTTAATTTGGGAAATTTGGAAAACTGACTCGAAACTCGTAATCAGCGACCCAAAATATCCCTAAATGTCCGTTCCTACGACATTGGACGAGTTTTTAAAAAATTGTCCGCCATCTTGGGTTTTGAATTTGGGAAATTTGGAAAACTGACTCGGAATTCGTAATCAGCGACCCAAAATATCCCTAAATGTCCGTTCCTACGACATTGGACGAGTTTTTAAAAAATTGTCCGCCATCTTGGATTTTTAATTTGGGAAATTTAGAAAACTGACTCGAAATTCGTAATCAGAGACCCAAAATATCCCTAAATGTCCGTTCCTACGACATTGACGAGTTTTTGAGAAATTGTCCGCCATCTTGGATTTTGTATTTGGTAAATTTGGAAAACTGACTCGAAATTCGTAATCAGCGACCCAAAATATCCCTAAATGTCCGTTCCAGTGACATTGGACTAGTTTTGAAAAATTGTCCGCCATCTTGGATTTTGAATTTGGAAATTTGGAAACTGACTCGAAATTCGTAATTAGCGACCCAAAATATCCCCTAAATGTCCGTTTCTGCGACATTAGACGAGTTTTGAAAAATTGTCCTGCCATCTTGGATTTTGAATTTTGGAAATTTGGAAAACTGACTCGAAATTCGTAATCAATGACCCAAAATATCCCTAAACGTTCGCCTTTCCAGCGAGATTGGACGAGTTTTTGAAAAATTGACCGCCATCTTGGATTTTGAATTTGGAAAATTTGGAAACTGAATCGAAATTCGTAATCAGCGACGCAAAATATCCCTAAATGTCCGTTCCTGCGACATTAGAGGAGTTTTTGAAAAATTGTCCGCCATATTGGATTTTGAATTTGGGAAATTTGAAACTGACTCGTAATTCGTAATCAGCGACCCAAAATATCCCTAAACGTCCTTTCCAGCGAGATTGGACGAGTTTTTAAAAATTGTCAGCCATCTTGGATTTTGAATTTGGGAAATTTGTAAAACTGACTCGAAATTCGTAATCAGCGACCCAAAAAAATCCCTTAATGTCGGTTCTAGTGACATTGGACTAGTTTTTGAAAAATTGTCCTCTATCTTGGATTTTGAATTTTGGAAATTTGGAAAACTGACTCGAAATTCGTAATCAGCGACCCAAAATATCCCTAAACGTCCTTTCCAGCGAGATTGGACGAGTTTTTGAAAAATTAACCGCCATCTTGGATTTTGAATTTGGAAAATTTGGAAAACTGACTCGAAATTCGTAATCAGCGACGCAAAATATCCCTAAATGTCCGTTCCAGCGAGATTAGACGAGTTTTTGAAAACTTATCCGCCATCTTGGATTTTAAACTTTAAAAAATTTGGAAAACTGACTCCAAATTCGTAATCAGCGACGCAAAATATCCCTAAATGTCCGTTCCAGCGAGATTAGACGATTTTTTGAAAAATTGTCCGCCATCTTGGATTTTGAATTTTGGAAATTGGAAAACTGACTCGAAATTCGTAATCAGCGACCCAAAATATCCCTAAACGTCCTTTCCAGCGAGATTGGACGAGTTTTTGAAAAATTGACCGCCATCTTGGATTTTGAATTTGGAAAATTTGGAAAACTGACTCGAAATTCGTAATCAGCGACGCAAAATATCCCTAAACGTCCTTTCCAGCGAGATTAGACGAGTTTTTGAAAACTTATCCGCCATCTTGGATTTTAAATTTAAAAAATTTGGAAAACTGACTCGAAATTCGTAATCAGCGACGCAAAATATCCCTAAATGTCCGTTCCAGCGAGATTAGACGAGTTTTTGAAAAATTGTCCGCCATCTTGGATTTTGAATTTTGGAAATTTGGAAAACTGACTCGAAATTCGTAATCAGCGACCCAAAATATCCCTAAACGTCCTTTCCAGCGAGATTGGACGAGTTTTTGAAAAATTTATTGCCATCTTGGATTTTGAATTTGGAAAATTTGGAAAACTGACTCGAAATTCGTAATCAGCGACGCAAAATATCCCTAAATGTCCGTTCCAGCGAGATTAGACGAGTTTTTGAAAACTTATTCGCCACCTTGGATTTTAAATTTAAAAAATTTGGAAAACTGACTCGAAATTCGTAATCAGAGACCCAAAATATCCCTGAATGTCCGTTCCAGTGAGATTAGACGAGTTTTTGAAAAATAAACGCCATCTTGGATTTTGAATTTGGGAATTTGGAAGACTGACTCCAAATTCGTAATCAGCGACCCAAAATATCTCTAAATGTCCGTTCCAGCGTGATTGGACTAGTTTTTGAAAAATTGACCGCCATCTTGGATTTTGAATTTTGGAAATTTGGAAAACTGACTCGAAATTCGTAATCAGCGACCCAAAATATCCCTAAATGTCCCGTTCCTACGACATTGGACGAGTTTTGAGAAATTGTCCGCCATCTTTGATTTTTAATTTGGGAAATTTGGAAACTGACTCGAAATCGTAATCAGCGACCAAAAGTACCTAAATGTCCGTTCCTACGACATTGGAGGAGTTTTTGAGAAATTGTCCGCCATCTTGATTTTGAATTTGGAAATTTGGAAAACTGACTCGAATTCGTAATCTGCGACCCAAAATATCCCTAAATGTCCGTTCCCAGCGACATTGGACGAGTTTTGAAAAATTGTCCACCATCTTGGATTTTGGATTTGGAAAATTTGGAAAACTGACTCGAAATTCGTAGTCAGCGA
This sequence comes from Ganaspis brasiliensis, assembly GCA_037103525.1. Lineage (NCBI taxonomy): Eukaryota > Metazoa > Arthropoda > Insecta > Hymenoptera > Figitidae > Ganaspis > Ganaspis brasiliensis. The sequence goes on from JAZKLR010000237.1 coordinate 3,246,363, forward strand.
CCAAAAATATCCCTAAATGTTTGTTCCAGCGAGATCGGACGAGTTTTTGAAAAATTGTCCACCATCTTGGATTTTGGATTTGGAAAATTTGGAAAACTGACTCGAATTCGTAGTCAGCGACCAAAAATATCCCTAATGTCCGTTCCAGCGAGATTAGACGAGTTTTGAAAAATTGTCCGCCATCTTGGATTTTGAATTTTGGAAATTTGGAAACTGACTCGAAATTCGTAATCAGCGACCCAAAATATCCTTAAACGTCCTTTCTAGCGAGATTGGACGAGTTTTTAAAAAATTGACCGCCATCTTGGATTTTGAATTTGGAAATTTGGAAAACTGACTCGAAATTCGTAATCAGCGACGCAAATATCCCTAAATGTCCGTTCCAGCGAGATTAGACGAGTTTTTGAAAACTTATCTGCCATCTTGGATGTTAAATTTAAAAATTTGGAAAACTGACTCGAAATTCGTAATCAGCGACCCAAAATATCCCTAAATGTCCGTTCCAGCGACATTGGACGAGTTTTTGAAAATTGTCCGCCATCTTGGATTTTGAATTTTGGAAATTTGGAAAACTGACTCGAAATTCGTAATCAGCGAACCAAAATATCCCTATATGTCCGTTCCAGTGACATTGGACGAGTTTTTGAGAAATTGTCCGCCATCTTGGATTTTTAATTTGGGAAATTTGGAAAACTGACTCGAAATTCGTAATGAGCGACCCAAAATATCCCTAAATGTCCGTTCCTACGACATTGGACGAGTTTTTGAGAAATTGTCCGCCATCTTGGATTTTTAATTTGGGAAATTTGGAAAACTGACTCGAAATTCGTAATCAGCGACCCAAATTATCCCTAAATGTCCGTTCCTACGACATTGGACGAGTTTTTGAGAAATTGTCCGCCATCTTGGATTTTAATTTGGGAAATTTGGAAAACTGACTCGAAATTCGTAATCAGCGACCCAAATTATCCCTAAATGTCCGTTCCTACGACATTGGACGAGTTTTTAGAGAAATTGTCCGCCATCTTGGATTTTTAATTTGGGAAATTTGGAAAACTGATTTGAAATTCGTAATCAGCGACCCAAAATATCCCTAAATGTCCGTTCCTACGACATTGGACGAGTTTTTGAGAAATTGTCCGCCATCTTGGATTTTTAATTTGGGAAATTTGGAAAACTGACTCGAAATTCGTAATCAGCGACCCAAAATATCCCTAAATGTCCGTTCCTGCGACATTAGACGAGTTTTTGAAAAATTGTCCGCCATCTTGGATTTTGAATTTGGAAATTTGGAAAACTGACTCGAAATTCGTAATCAGCGACCCAAAATATTCCTAAATGTCCGTTCCTACGACATTGGACGAGTTTTTGAGAAATTGTCCGCCATCTTGGATTTTTAATTTGGAAATTTGGAAAACTGACTCGAAATTCGTAATCAGCGACCCACAATATCCGTAAATGTCCGTTTTAACGACATTGGACGAGTTTTGAGAAATTGTCCGCCATCTTGGATTTGAATTTTGGAAATTTGAAAAACTGACTCGAAATTCGTAATCTGCGACCCAAAATATCCTAAATGTCCGTTCCAGCGACATTGGACGAGTTTTTGAAAAATTGTCCACCATCTTGGATTTTGGATTTGGAAAATTTGGAAAACTGACTCGAAATTCGTAGTCAGCGACCAAAAATATCCCTAAATGTTTGTTCCAGCGAGATCGGACGAGTTTTTGAAAAATTTTCCGCCATCTTGGATTTTGAATTTTGGAAATTTGGAAAACTGACTCGAAATTCGTAATCAGCGACTCAAAATACCCCTAAATGTTTGTTCCATCAAGATTTGACAATATTTACAAAATCACAGAAATTTTAAAGGGGCGCGCATTTTTCATTTCAACATTGAGTTCTCCCTGTTTTACCAACTTTGAGAAACTTTAAGTTACTATCGGGATCAACCGCATGCATGCATTGGCGCTGCATGTAAGCGGCCTTCTTGATACGAGCGAGTAGATGGTAATATCCCATTGCAGATTTCTTTAATTTTTAAAAATTATTTGTGTTTCTTAATGAAAAAACATTGTAGAATTAATTGTTATTAGTTATTATTGCATTATATATAAATTTAAAAAAAAAAATAAAATATTGACAGTGAAAAAGTGGACCTCCGTAGCACATGCCCTTAAACAAAATTAATTCTAAAAAAATTTCAATTTTATAATTGTATCTCAAATTTAATGTAATATCTATAACATTTTTCAAATATATCAAGTCAAAATTTTAAACTAGTTAGATCTGTTATAAACTACAGCAAAGTTTTGAGTAAAATGCAGGCAGAAATCTACTTTTTGAATAAAAGAAATGATTTATAATATTTTTACTTTTCGTAAAATGACGTTTAAAACTTTTTAAAATAATAATTTCCGAATTTTAATTTTTACTCTGCCTTATTATCTTTTATTTATATATTCTTTGGACATTTTTGAAACCTAATTTTAATTTCTATAGTTTACATTTTCAACATTATTTTTAATTTTATTTGCTCTATTCTTGAAGGTTTTCCAAGCGTTTTTGTTTACAAATAGCCCTTGATTTAAATTGCCATTTACAAATTAATGAGTTTCTAATCACTTTTCTCTGACTTATACACACACTGAGAGAAAAAAAAGGTTACTACAACGGAGGACACAAGTAGGAATTGCCTGAGTGACTCGGGTAGTAGAACTCAAGTTAATGCAACTTGGGACTCCGGTAAATACTGCTTGGGTCTCAAGTCGACGTAATTGGAGACCCAAGCAGTATTTACCGGAGTCCCAAGTTGCGTTAACTCGGGTTCTACTACCGGAGTCACTCAGGCAATTCCTACTTGTGTCCTCCGTTGTAGTAACCTTTTTTTTCTCTCAGTGCACTCCTTAATATATAATAATTTCATTTTTGATTACATTCTTTCTCTAGTAGTAATTTCAGTGTTTATAAGAGCAAACCTGTAATGTCAACGTTTATATATTTAAATTTTACGACAAAATTAAATTTTTCTTTTATTAAATGTGTGCAAGTAATTAAATTGTTTATTCTCCCTTTTACGGGCTCGAAGGGCTCCCGTTCCCTTTACAATATTCTTACATACTATATACATCGAGTCTTAACCTACATCGCCAAACGCAATTCTACCATCTACGTACTCTCTTCTAGTGCCAGGGCTTCCGTTTCCTAACCGTAGTGCTCTCATAAGCGAGCCTCGCGACTTTACTTACTCTTTACTATGTACTCAATCCATCTTTTAATACCCCGTTCCTAATCTCATTCTCTCTCTGCGTTCTTCTAGCTCCTTCATCCATACTTCCCCTTGCCCACTTTCATCCAAAACCCAACCTACACACTCCCCTATGCCCTTTCCTTCCTCATTCACTCCAGTACATCTATCCAACACATGCGCCCAATCCTCCACCTCAAACCCTCACCTTCCTTCCTTTTTCCTCCTTTCTTACCACCCATCTATCTCTCTCCCAACCAATTCTACTCTCCGTCCCATTCTCCTCTCTTTCCCTAACAGCCTTCCAACACAACTGTGCTATTCTACTACCCCCTCCTTTCCTTAGCTTCTCCTCAAAACCCCATACTCTTTTCCTTTGCCTCACCATCATTTTATCTCTACTCAGTTCCTCTCGGATCATATACCCTGGGCAGCTTCCACTCACCCCCATCACCCACCTCAGAAACCTTACATGCAACCGTTCAACCAACCCTCTCTCTCTCCATCCCCATATTTCCACCCCATAACTGACTACAGACCACACCAACGCATCAAACATCCACACTCTTCTTTTCCAATCATTCTTAAACCTTCTCTTCCCTATCCCCCACACTTGTCCCATAACTTTACTAGCCTTTTCCACTCTCTTCCTCACATTCCACTCATTCGATCCATTTGACTCAAACCAATATCCTAAATAACAAAATTCATTCACCTCTTCCACCACCTTCCCATTCAATCTCAGCACCTCCCCTCTGTCATCCTTCCTTTTCCTGAATCTCACCACTTTCGTCTTATCCACATTCACCCACAAGTCTCTCTCACACACATACTTCTCAAATTCACTCATTAACAACCTCATTCCACTCACATCCTCCGCAAGCAACACTATATCATCCGCGTACGCCAGGGTATATATCCTCGATCTCCCTAGCACTACTCCTCCTTTCCCTCTCCTCCATAGCCTTTCCTCCAAATCCGCTATCAGTAAATTAAATAGCAAAGGACTCAGAGGACAGCCCTGCATTAACCCTCTTCCCAGCCAGAATTCCCTCCCATATTTCCCTCCCACTCTAACCTTTACTCTTGAGTCTTCATAAATCTCTTTTATCCTCTCTATCATACTCTCCTCTATTCCTCTATCCTTTAACACCTTCCATAGAACCCACCTGTTAACTGACGGGAATGCCGATTTGAAGTCGACAAACACCGCCACCACTTTTCCCCCTTTTTTCTCCAATCCCCTGCTCACTAAGTGATTCAGCACATATATATTGTGCATCGTCCCCATTCCCTTTCTAAATCCCGTTTGATTATGTGGGATGCACCCTAGCCCTTCCACCTTCTTTTCTAGTCTACTCCTGATTACCTCCGCATACACCTTATACTCCACTGGCATCAACGTGATTCCTCTATAATCTCCCACATTTCTTCCTTCCCCCTTCTTTACTATAGGCACTATCACCCCTGTCTTCCACTCCTCCGGCCATCCTTTCCCTATCCATACATCTTTGATCACTTTCCATATCTCTTCCCTTACTCCTTCCCCCCCATACTTCAATTCCTCATTTTCCATTCCTTCCATCCCAGCTGCTTTATCCCTCTTCAGTTTATCTATTGCCCTTCTGACCTCCTCCCTACTAACCTCTTCCTCTCCCTCAACCATCCCTCTTACTTTCCTGCCCTCTCCCCTAACTCTCACCCCTACCCCTCCGTACATCTCCTTAAAGTATCTCGTCCATTCCTCTAAGCTAATCTCTTGATTTATCTCCTGTCTTTTCCTCCTCTCTCTATTTATTACTTCCCATTCTTTGCCTTCTCTTATCGCCTTTTCCACTCTCTCCATAAACTTCTTCCTATCTAATTCCCTCTTCATCTCTAAAAGCCGTCCGTGCACTCTATGCCTCCTATTATATTCTCCCTTATCTAACCATCCTTTTCTCCAGTTCCTTATATCCTCTCTTAACGCCTCCTTACTCCTTTCACACTCCTCATCCCACCATCCCCCGTACCCCAACACTTATTCCTCTAATTCCCTTCCTATCTCCTCCTTCGCGACCCCTATTCTCTTTCTTAGACCTGCCAATCTGTCCTCAACTCCAATTTCCCTTGTCTCTTCTAAATACCACTCTTCCATTTTAATCTGATACTTCTTTAAACTATCCTCCTTCCATTTTCCCATCCTCTTTACCCTCCTTTCTCTTTTCCCCCCTACCTTCTTTTTCGTCTTTTCTTTCTCTGGCTTGAATTCTATCACCACTGGGAAGTGATCCGACCCCACCTCATTACCCATTTCTAGCCTCCTCACCGGGTCGGGGACATTTCCACCAAAACCCAATTGACCGAATTTGTAATTGGCCGAAATTTAATTGTCCGAATTTGTAATTCTACAAACTTGCATTTGTCAGAATTTGCAATTCCCCGAACTTGCGTTTGTCCGAGCTATTAATTTCCCGAATTTGTATTTGTCATAACTTTCAAATCATCAAACTGACATTTGCCAAAACATTTAAATCGACGAAATTGCATTTGTTAAAATTTTTAACTCCTCGAACTCGTATTCGTCTGAACTTTTAAATCCACGAACTTGCATTTGCCCGAACTTTGAAATCACCGAACTCGCATTTAGCAGAATATTCAACTCTCCAAATTTGCAACTGTCAGAACTTCTAAATCCCTGAATTTGCATTTGTCCAAACTTTAAAATCACCGAACTTACATTCGCCCGAATTTTGAAATCTCCGAATTTGTAATTGTCCGAACTTTGAAATGACCGACCTCACGTTTGGCCGAACTCTTAAGTCTCCGAATTTGCATTTGGCCGAACTTTTAAATTACCGAACTTGCATTTTTCCGAACTTTTAAATCACCGAACTTGCATTTGTCAAACTCCTTAAGTCACCGACTACTCGTGTCCCCGAATTTGCATTTGTCCGACCATCGGAAAGTAGGTTTTCTAAAGGAGTCTCCATACATTCCTCCGTGCCTCTCTCTCCCTTCTTTTTCTTCGACCACCTTATGCTCTTTCTCACTCCTACCAACATTCCACCCGACTTTCTGCCAGCCTTCTTTTCTTTTACTGCTGCTTGCACCTCCCACACATAACCCTTGGGAGCCTTCCATTTTAACTTTCTCCAATCTCCCTCATCCACCCAAGTCTCACTCAGAAACACCACATCCCATTTTTCTATTGTTGTCCAAAAGCCATCATCCTTATTCCCTAACCCCGCTACATTCCAAAAAGCCACTGTGATCCCTTTGCCTTCCCTGATACCTCCTACTTTCTTCTTCCTTATTCCTGAAACCCCTCCTCTCTCTTCTCCTTTTCCTCCAACTCGTTACCCTCCCTTTGAAACTCCATCAGTCCTCCCTCTCTCTCCTCCAATTTTAGTCTCTCACCATCTATCCATAGACACTCTTTTCCCACTCTTACCCTCTTCCCCTTTCCTCTCTCCTCCCAGGCTCTCTGATTAATCCACCAGCTTACTCTTCTCTCCTCCTGCGTTAAATCTTCCTCTATCCTCTCTATGCTACCTCTCAACGCTTTTTTCTTCTCCATTACCTGCCATTTCTCCTCTTCACTCCCTAACTCTACTACACATACCGTCGGTCTCTGCCTATCCATCCCTCCTACCCCCACTACTTTCTTCACTGATACCTTCGCCTCTATCTCCCTTAATATCTTTTCTACCTCTTCCTTCTCCTTTCCTCTTTCTACTTTTAATCCTCTTATTATCACATTAGCCTTCCTTCTATCTTTCTCGATTCGCTCTAATTTCCTCTCCAACACTTTTACCTTTTCCTCCACATCCCCTCCATTTAGCTTCACCATATCCCTTTCCTCCCCCTTGGTGCTGCTCCACCCTTCCAATTTTTCTATTCTTTTCTCCAACTCCTTTCTCTCGCCTACTTCCACCTCTCTTCTCCTTTCTACCCTATCACACATCTCCTTCACCTTCTCTTTTTCTTTCTTCCACCCTTCATCCCACTTGTCCAACTTCCCTCTAATTTTTCGTATCTCCTCCCATATTTCATTTAACTGTTGCTCTCTACTCTCCTCTCTTGTTTCACAATTTTCTAACTCCCCCTCCATCTTTTCGAATCTCTCTCTTGTCCCTACTGCTAATTCTCTCACCGCTGTCGTCACCCGTTCCATACAATCCTCAAAATATCCTTCGTCCATAATTCTTTTCCTCCCTTTTTCTCCTGAATATTTCCTTAAATCCCCCTCCGAGCCCAGACTACCCGCACGCTGCACCCTCGCAAAATTACTGAGCCTACCCCTTCTGACAGCCTCTGACTCCACTCCCGTCTTTGGGGTCAGGAACACCTCGTCCTCTGCTAGGACTTCCTTTTGAACAGGCGCGCTTTCACCCGCCTGCTCTGGGTTAGTCCCGTCACCTTCTGCCATCTGCTGCACCCTGTCAACCTCCATCTCATCCTTACCACTCATCTTTCTCCGATAGTCTCACCTACCCAACCTTTCTCTCACCTCACACCTACCCAGCCTTTCACTCTGCTCTCGCCTGCCCAACCTTTGTCTCTCTTCTCACCTGCCCTGCCTTTTTTTCTCCTCTCACCGCACACTTCCCCCTCAGACACACCTAACCTCTAATTCACCCTTACTTTTACCCTTATTTCACACACACTCTTTTCTCTTACACTCAAACCTCAATCACCCACGCAAAATACACACACTCTCTTACCTTTTTAACTCACACACGCTATTTCACCGCCCACTAAACATCTTATCCTCTGCACAAAACCACAACTTAAAATTTTCCCAACTACCACGAACGGTACCGGAAACGGAAGCCATGTGTGCAAGTAATTAATTATTTATAGTAATCTTTTTTTTATTATAGGTAAGATTAAATTGTTAATTAAATAATTAAAAAATCAATTTACCTTAATATAAAATAAAAATTAAAACATAAATAAAATTTAAATAAAAATTATACTAGTAAAACCGAAATAAAACTAAATATAAAATCTTAAAATGTTAAAAAGAATTAAATTAGTTTTTAAATTTTAATAATTAAATCCAAATAAATAAATTGAAAAATAAAAATTCACACTTTAATTTAACTAAGTTTAGAATTAAAAAATAATAGCATAAAGAAATTATATTGAAAATTAAAATGTTTAAACATAAATAAAATTACATATATTATAAAGTAGTAGAATGTAAAAATGAATTAACTAAAAACTCAAATTAAAATAATTAAATAAAAAGAAATTATAATTAAAAATATTTTTATTTGAATATGAATTTACAAAATTTTTAAAATTAAAACATTGTTTTGAAAATTAAATTTGAAATAATTTTGTTAAAACTTTATTACAAATATCATAGGCTTTATTATTTTTTGAAGAAAATTTATTATTACTTTAAATCTTCAGATATTTCACAATTTTTAATTCTTAAATTTCGAATAGAAAATTTGTACATTTTTTAAAAACCATATAATTATCAAAAAGTGGTTTCATTTATGATTCTATTATACCTTGTTTTACTAAAAACAGTGTAAATGTTACAAATAATTGCTATTTTACTTTTATTAAATTTGTATTTTTAAAGAAGATCGGTGGAATAATATTTTTTTGCAAATGTTGCTTTTATTTGTTTAATTGTGGGTTATAGTTCAATTTTATTTTCCAGGTGGACTTGGATGTTAGTTCTCTGAATAATTAAATATTAATAACTTCAATATTTAAATAATATATATTTGTAAAATTCGATACACCTCAATGATACACCTCAAATCCCCTTCAGACCCTATAGATCTAGGAATTTCAATTTTATTGACGCCTTTCGATGGAGTATTTTTAATCTTTATCAATACATTGAGTACATTACATATCAAAACTTTTCTATTCTAAGCTCTACTTTAATAAAAAATTTGTATTTGCAAATTTTGTTTCAATTTCTAGAAAGTTACATTGTACAAATTTTTTAAATATCCCAGTTGCGATTCTATAAATAACTACGGTTGAATTTTTAGACCAACAACAGCTAGATTTAATCGAAAACTGGCAAATTGTTAGTGTTGCCGCGATACGAGACGAGGCGATAATTTTAACAAACTCGTCTTGTCTCGCGATAACTAAATCAGGGTGGCCACAGTGTCAGGGAAGTCAGGGAAGTCAGAAAAATGTCGGGGAAAAAAAATTTTTGTCGGGGAAAATTTTACGTAGACTAGAATTGAGAGGTTCTATATTCATTTAAAGTAATTTAAAATAGTCTATGCAAAAGATTTAATTAATTATAACGTATGTTCTTGTTTTCCATTTATATTATAAAATAATTTTATAATTATTCTAATAATAATTATTCTTATGATAATTATTCTAATTATATTTAATAATTAATCTCTTTAATTCATTATAATGTAGATAAATTCCAAACGTCAATTAACTCACATTCCACTTTGTTCCAAGTTTTAAATTTCAATTAATTCAAAATTAAATGCATATTAATTAATGCAAAATAATTAAATCTATTAATTGTTTTCCATAATCTCAATAATCCTTTTTTTTACTTTCTACAATACTTCTAAGAGATATTACATTTTTGAAACTGTTTAGTTTTTATCTTATAATTTCTTATTTTTACAAAATTGCGTAGCCAGATGCAATAACTCGCTAGGCTCTCGAACACGCGTAAAACTATTGTCCAAGCCAATTTTTTGGAGTAGATTTTCAAATTGTTTAAAAAATGTTTTTAAAAATATGAAGTTATAGAGAAGAAAAGAACGCATCTTTTTTTCTCGTCAATGTTTTTGTAAAATGCATACTTTTAATAATAAAAATTAAAAAAACGAAAAAAAATTGTTGTAAAATCAATACTGGTAAAGCCTGCAAGCACAGTAAAACCTTTAAAAAATGATATTGTTTAATAATATTTAATACAAAAGTAATAAGTTAAATAATATTAGTTTTCTAACTTTGAAGTAAAAAATTTCTATTAATGATTTAAAAGAGCGGTAATTTGGAGTGAAAAAGTTTTTCATTTAATTATTAAAAGAATAACGACACTTTCGGACAGTCTGATATTTTTTATTTTATTCAATAATAGTATTAAGGTATTTAGTATTAAGGCTTTTCCAGCATATACTGCATACGTATACCAAATTTTAATCAATTTCAATAATAAATAGCTGAGAAATGATGTGATATTCATAAAAAGGTAATTGATTTTACACAAATTTTTTTTCGTTTTTTTAATTTTTATTATTAAAAGTATGCATTCTACAAAAAAATTGACGAGAAAAAAAAAGATGCGTTCTTTTCTTCTCTATAACCTCATTTTTTTTAAAAACATTTTTTAAACAATTTGAAAATCTCTCCAAAAAATTGGCTTGGACAATAGTTTTACGCGTGTTTGAGCGCCTAGCGAGTTATTGCATCCGGCTACTCAATTTCAAAAGATTTTTTCTCATTCTACTTTTGATATTTTTTTTTATTTGTGTTTGTATTTTAGAATTTTCTTTAATTTTCTTCATTTTATGCAAATTATTTAATATTATTTTACACAATTTTGTTATAATAACTATAATAAGATTAATTAATTGTTATAATAACTAAACTTTTCATTTCGTAATTTTCATAATTATTTTCCAAATTTCTAAAAATAAATAAACTTATTTTTTTGTAAATTTATTCAATTTGTTTTCATATCTTGTTTATTTTTTCTGAGATTTTTTGCAAACTTACTTATTCTTGCCTAAGATTTATAGATTTCTTTAATTTTTTTTAATTTATTGTTGAACTTGTTGAAAGTGTAATATTTAAAAAAAATTATTGTTTAATTTGACAAAACTTTTTTTATTTTTAAAGGATTTTTAAATTTCATTTGTGAACTTTTTTTTTATCTTGATACATACATTTTTTAATTTTCTTTCTATTATCTCTAATTTTTTAGTAGATTCTACCCAAATTTTATTATTTTGCATCCTCATAGAGGATTTGAGGGTAAAACAATACTTCATTGTTTTACCCTCAAATCCTCAATTGCAATTTTTTGACATTTCTCGACATAATTCGACCCCAGGATGTCAAAAATAATGTTTAGAAAAAATGTCCGCGTGTGTGTGTGTGTGTGTGTGTATGTTTACTTTACGTTTGGCCCAATATCTCGAGAACCGTTATAGTTAGAAGCATCTTTTTTTACCAAATAATAGGTCTCTCAGGGAGACAAATTCTGCCATAAGTTTGAATCCGATCGATCAGTTCCAGATATATTTTTTTTAGATTTTAAAATTTTCAAAAAATCGTTTTTTGGCAAAATTATAAAAAAAATTTAAGAAAGTTAAAATGTAAGCTTTTTATCCTTTTTATTTTTTAAAAACGCATCGATTGACCTATTTACGAACCCTCTAGCTCTATTTTGTATGGAGTTATCAAGCTTTTAAAAATGGAAAATTTTAATAATCAATTTTTGCTTCCTCATAGAGGAAGTATTGTTTTACCCTCAAATCCTCAATTGCAATTTTTTGACATTTCTCGACATAATTCGACCCCAGGATGTCAAAAATGATGTTTAGAAAAAATGTCCGGGTGTGTGTGTGTGTGTGTGTATGTTAACTTTACGTTTGGCCCAATATCTCGAGAACAGTTATAGTTAGAAGCATCTTTTTTTACCAAATAATAGGTCTCTCGGGGGGACAAATTCTGACATATGTTTGAATCCGATCGATCAGTTCCAGATATATTTTTTTTAGATTTTAAAATTTTCAAAAAATCGTTTTTTGGCAAAATTATAAAAAAAATTTAAGAAAAAAAAGGTAAGCTTTTTGTCCTTTTTATTTTTTAAAAGCGCATCGATTGACCTATTTACGAACCCTCTAGCTCCATTTTGTATGGAGTTATCAAGCTTTTAAAAATGGAAAATTTTAATAATCAATTTTTGCTTCCTCATAGAGGAAGTATTGTTTTACCCTCAAATCCTCAATTGCAATTTTTTGACATTTCTCGACATAATTCGACCCCAGGACGTCAAAAATGATGTTTAGAAAAAATGTCCGGGTGTGTGTGTGTGTGTGTGTATGTTAACTTTACGTTTGGCCCAATATCTCGAGAACCGTTATAGTTAGAAGCATCTTTTTTTTACTAAATAATAGGTCTCTCAGGGACATAAATTCTGCCATATGTTTGAATCCGATCGATCAGTTCCAGATATATTTTTTTTAGATTTTAAAATTTTCAAAAAATCGTTTTTTGGCAAAATTATAAAAAAAAATTTAAGAAAGTTAAAATGTAAGCTTAATATCCTTTTTATTTTTAAAAAACGCATCGATTGACCTATTTACGAACCCTCTAGCTCTATTTTGTATGGAGTTATCAAGCTTTTAAAAATGGAAAATTTTAATAATCAATTTTTGCTTCCTCATAGAGGAAGTATTGTTTTACCCTCAAATCCTCAATTGCAATTTTTTGACATTTCTCGACATAATTCGACCCCAGGATGTCAAAAATGATGTTTAGAAAAAATGTCCGGGTGTGTGTGTGTGTGTGTGTATGTTAACTTTACGTTTGGCGCAATATCTCGAGAACCGTTATAGTTAGAAGCATCTTTTTTTTACTAAATAATAGGTCTCTCAGGGAGATAAATTCTGCCATATGTTTGAATCCGATCGATCAGTTCCAGATATATTTTTTTTAGATTTTAAAATTTTCAAAAAATCGTTTTTTGGCAAAATTATAAAAAAAATTTAAGAAAAAAAAGGTAAGCTTTTTGTCCTTTTTATTTTTTAAAAGCGCATCGATTGACCTATTTACGAACCCTCTAGCTCCATTTTGTATGGAGTAATCAAGCTTTTAAAAATGGAAAATTTTAATAATCAATTTTTGCTTCCTCATAGAGGAAGTATTGTTTTACCCTCAAATCCTCAATTGCAATTTTTTAACATTTCTCGACATAATTCGACCCCAGGATGTCAAAAATGATGTTTAGAAAAAATGTCCGGGTGTGTGTGTGTGTGTGTGTATGTTAACTTTACGTTTGGCCCAATATCTCGAGAACCGTTATAGTTAGAAGCATCTTTTTTTACCAAATAATAGGTCTCTCGGGGGGACAAATTCTGACATATGTTTGAATCCGATCGATCAGTTCCAGATATATTTTTTTTAGATTTTAAAATTTTCAAAAAATCGTTTTTTGGCAAAATTATAAAAAAAATTTAAGAAAAAAAAAGGTAAGCTTTTTGTCCTTTTTATTTTTTAAAAGCGCATCGATTGACCTATTTACGAACCCTCTAGCTCCATTTTGTATGGAGTTATCAAGCTTTTAAAAATGGAAAATTTTAATAATCAATTTTTGCTTCCTCATAGAGGAAGTATTGTTTTACCCTCAAATCCTCAATTGCAATTTTTTGACATTTCTCGACATAATTCGACCCCAGGATGTCAAAAATGATGTTTAGAAAAAATGTCCGGGTGTGTGTGTGTGTGTGTGTATGTTAACTTTACGTTTGGCCCAATATCTCGAGAACCGTTATAGTTAGAAGCATCTTTTTTTTACTAAATAATAGGTCTCTCAGGGAGATAAATTCTGCCATATGTTTGAATCCGATCGATCAGTTCCAGATATATTTTTTTTAGATTTTAAAATTTTTAAAAAATCGTTTTTTGGCAAAATTATAAAAAAAAATTTAAGAAAGTTAAAATGTAAGCTTTCTGTCCTTTTTATTTTTAAAAAACGCATCGATTGACCTATTTACGAACCCTCTAGCTCCATTTTGTATGGAGTTATCAAGCTTTTAAAAATGGAAAATTTTAATAATCAATTTTTGCTTCCTCATAGAGGAAGTATTGTTTTACCCTCAAATCCTCAATTGCAATTTTTTGACATTTCTCGACATAATTCGACCCCAGGATGTCAAAAATGATGTTTAGAAAAAATGTCCGGGTGTGTGTGTGTGTGTGTGTATGTTAACTTTACGTTTGGCCCAATATCTCGAGAACCGTTATAGTTAGAAGCATCTTTTTTTTACTAAATAATAGGTCTCTCAGGGAGATAAATTCTGCCATATGTTTGAATCCGATCGATCAGTTACAGATATATTTTTTTTTAGATTTTAAAATTTTCAAAAAATCGTTTTTTGGCAAAATTATAAAAAAAAATTAAAGAAAGTTAAAATGTAAGCTTTTTAGCCTTTTTATTTTTAAAAAACGCATCGATTGACCTATTTACGAACCCTCTAGCTCTATTTTGTATGGAGTTATCAAGCTTTTAAAAATGGAAAATTTTAATAATCAATTTTTGCTTCCTCATAGAGGAAGTATTGTTTTACCCTCAAATCCTCAATTGCAATTTTTTGACATTTCTCGACATAATTCGACCCCAGGATGTCAAAAATGATGTTTAGAAAAAATGTCCGGGTGTGTGTGTGTGGGTGTGTGTTTGTATGTTAACTTTACGTTTGGCCCAATATCTCGAGAACCGTTATAGTTAGAAGCATCTTTTTTTTACTAAATAATAGGTCTCTCAGGGAGATAAATTCTGCCATATGTTTGAATCCGATCGATCAGTTCCAGATATATTTTTTTTAGATTTTAAAATTTTCAAAAAATCGTTTTTTGGCAAAATTATAAAAAAAATTTAAGAAAAAAAAAGGTAAGCTTTTTGTCCTTTTTATTTTTTAAAAGCGCATCGATTGACCTATTTACGAACCCTCTAGCTCCATTTTGTATGGAGTTATCAAGCTTTTAAAAATGGAAAATTTTAATAATCAATTTTTGCTTCCTCATAGAGGAAGTATTGTTTTACCCTCAAATCCTCAATTGCAATTTTTTGACATTTCTCGACATAATTCGACCCCAGCATGTCAAAAATGATGTTTAGAAAAAATGTCCGGGTGTGTGTGTGTGTGTGTGTATGTTAACTTTACGTTTGGCCCAATATCTCGAGAACCGTTATAGTTAGAAGCATCTTTTTTTTACCAAATAATAGGTCTCTCAGGGGAACAAATTCTGCCATATGTTTGAATCCGATCGATCAGTTCCAGATATATTTTTTTAGATTTTAAAATTTTCAAAAAATCGATTTTGGCAAAATTATAAAAAAAATTTAAGAAAGTTAAAATATAAGCTTTTTATCCTTTTTATTTTTTAAAAACGCATCGATTGACCTATTTACGAACCCTCTAGCTCTATTTTGTATGGAGTTATTAAGCTTTTAAAAATGGAAAATTTTAATAATCAATTTTTGCTTCCTCATAGAGGAAGTATTGAGGACCCTCAAATCCTCAATTGCAATTTTTTGACATTTCTCGACAAAATTCGACCCCAGGATGTCAAAAATGATGTTTAGAAAAAATGTCCGGGTGTGTGTGTGTGTGTATGTTAACTTTACGTTTGGCCCAATATCTCGAGAACCGTTATAGTTAGAAGCATCTTTTTTTTACCAAATAATAGGTCTCTCAGGGGAACAAATTCTGCCATATGTTTGAATCCGATCGATCAGTTCCAGATATATTTTTTTAGATTTTAAAATTTTCAAAAAATCGTTTTTTGGCAAAATTATAAAAAAAAATTTAAGAAAGTTAAAATGTAAGCTTTCTATCCTTTTTATTTTTAAAAAACGCATCGATTGACCTATTTACGAACCCTCTAGCTCTATTTTGTATGGAGTTATCAAGCTTTTAAAAATGGAAAATTTTAATAATCAATTTTTGCTTCCTCATAGAGGAAGTATTGTTTTACCCTCAAATCCTCAATTGCAATTTTTTGACATTTCTCGACATAATTCGACCCCAGGATGTCAAAAATGATGTTTAGAAAAAATGTCCGGTTGTGTGTGTGTGTGTGTGTGTATGTTAACTTTACGTTTGGCCCAATATCTCGAGAACCGTTATAGTTAGAAGCATCTTTTTTTTACTAAATAATAGGTCTCTCAGGGAGATAAATTCTGCCATATGTTTGAATCCGATCGATCAGTTCCAGATATATTTTTTTTAGATTTTAAAATTTTTAAAAAATCGTTTTTTGGCAAAATTATAAAAAAAAATTTAAGAAAGTTAAAATGTAAGCTTTCTGTCCTTTTTATTTTTAAAAAACGCATCGATTGACCTATTTACGAACCCTCTAGCTCCATTTTGTATGGAGTTATCAAGCTTTTAAAAATGGAAAATTTTAATAATCAATTTTTGCTTCCTCATAGAGGAAGTATTGTTTTACCCTCAAATCCTCAATTGCAATTTTTTGACATTTCTCGACATAATTCGACCCCAGGATGTCAAAAATGATGTTTAGAAAAAATGTCCGGGTGTGTGTGTGTGTGTGTGTATGTTAACTTTACGTTTGGCCCAATATCTCGAGAACCGTTATAGTTAGAAGCATCTTTTTTTTACTAAATAATAGGTCTCTCAGGGAGATAAATTCTGCCATATGTTTGAATCCGATCGATCAGTTACAGATATATTTTTTTTTAGATTTTAAAATTTTCAAAAAATCGTTTTTTGGCAAAATTATAAAAAAAAATTAAAGAAAGTTAAAATGTAAGCTTTTTAGCCTTTTTATTTTTAAAAAACGCATCGATTGACCTATTTACGAACCCTCTAGCTCTATTTTGTATGGAGTTATCAAGCTTTTAAAAATGGAAAATTTTAATAATCAATTTTTGCTTCCTCATAGAGGAAGTATTGTTTTACCCTCAAATCCTCAATTGCAATTTTTTGACATTTCTCGACATAATTCGACCCCAGGATGTCAAAAATGATGTTTAGAAAAAATGTCCGGGTGTGTGTGTGTGGGTGTGTGTTTGTATGTTAACTTTACGTTTGGCCCAATATCTCGAGAACCGTTATAGTTAGAAGCATCTTTTTTTTACTAAATAATAGGTCTCTCAGGGAGATAAATTCTGCCATATGTTTGAATCCGATCGATCAGTTCCAGATATATTTTTTTTAGATTTTAAAATTTTCAAAAAATCGTTTTTTGGCAAAATTATAAAAAAAATTTAAGAAAAAAAAAGGTAAGCTTTTTGTCCTTTTTATTTTTTAAAAGCGCATCGATTGACCTATTTACGAACCCTCTAGCTCCATTTTGTATGGAGTTATCAAGCTTTTAAAAATGGAAAATTTTAATAATCAATTTTTGCTTCCTCATAGAGGAAGTATTGTTTTACCCTCAAATCCTCAATTGCAATTTTTTGACATTTCTCGACATAATTCGACCCCAGCATGTCAAAAATGATGTTTAGAAAAAATGTCCGGGTGTGTGTGTGTGTGTGTGTATGTTAACTTTACGTTTGGCCCAATATCTCGAGAACCGTTATAGTTAGAAGCATCTTTTTTTTACCAAATAATAGGTCTCTCAGGGGAACAAATTCTGCCATATGTTTGAATCCGATCGATCAGTTCCAGATATATTTTTTTAGATTTTAAAATTTTCAAAAAATCGATTTTGGCAAAATTATAAAAAAAATTTAAGAAAGTTAAAATATAAGCTTTTTATCCTTTTTATTTTTTAAAAACGCATCGATTGACCTATTTACGAACCCTCTAGCTCTATTTTGTATGGAGTTATCAAGCTTTTAAAAATGGAAAATTTTAATAATCAATTTTTGCTTCCTCATAGAGGAAGTATTGAGGACCCTCAAATCCTCAATTGCAATTTTTTGACATTTCTCGACAAAATTCGACCCCAGGATGTCAAAAATGATGTTTAGAAAAAATGTCCGGGTGTGTGTGTGTGTGTATGTTAACTTTACGTTTGGCCCAATATCTCGAGAACCGTTATAGTTAGAAGCATCTTTTTTTTACCAAATAATAGGTCTCTCAGGGGAACAAATTCTGCCATATGTTTGAATCCGATCGATCAGTTCCAGATATATTTTTTTAGATTTTAAAATTTTCAAAAAATCGATTTTGGCAAAATTATAAAAAAAATTTAAGAAAGTTAAAATATAAGCTTTTTATCCTTTTTATTTTTTAAAAACGCATCGATTGACCTATTTACGAACCCTCTAGCTCTATTTTGTATGGAGTTATCAAGCTTTTAAAAATGGAAAATTTTAATAATCAATTTTTGCTTCCTCATAGAGGAAGTATTGTTTTACCCTCAAATCCTCAATTGCAATTTTTTGACATTTCTCGACATAATTCGACCCCAGGATGTCAAAAATGATGTTTAGAAAAAATGTCCGGTTGTGTGTGTGTGTGTGTGTGTATGTTAACTTTACGTTTGGCGCAATATCTCGAGAACCGTTATAGTTAGAAGCATCTTTTTTTTACTAAATAATAGGTCTCTCAGGGAGATAAATTCTGCTATATGTTTGAATCCGATCGATCAGTTCCAGATATATTTTTTTTAGATTTTAAAATTTTCAAAAAATCGTTTTTTGGCAAAATTTTAAAAAAAATTTAAGAAAAAAAAAGGTAAGCTTTTTGTCCTTTTTATTTTTTAAAAGCGCATCGATTGACCTATTTACGAACCCTCTAGCTCCATTTTGTATGGAGTTATCAAGCTTTTAAAAATGGAAAATTTTAATAATCAATTTTTGCTTCCTCATAGAGGAAGTATTGTTTTACCCTCAAATCCTCAATTGCAATTTTTTGACATTTCTCGACATAATTCGACCCCAGGACGTCAAAAATGATGTTTAGAAAAAATGTCCGGGTGTGTGTGTGTGTGTGTGTATGTTAACTTTACGTTTGGCCCAATATCTCGAGAACCGTTATAGTTAGAAGCATCTTTTTTTTACTAAATAATAGGTCTCTCAGGGAGATAAATTCTGCCATATGTTTGAATCCGATCGATCAGTTCCAGATATATTTTTTTTAGATTTTAAAATTTTCAAAAAATCGTTTTTTGGCAAAATTATAAAAAAAAATTTTAGAAAGTTAAAATGTAAGCTTTCTATCCTTTTTATTTTTAAAAAACGCATCGATTGACCTATTTACGAACCCTCTAGCTCTATTTTGTATGGAGTTATCAAGCTTTTAAAAATGGAAAATTTTAATAATCAATTTTTGCTTCCTCATAGAGGAAGTATTGTTTTACCCTCAAATCCTCAATTGCAATTTTTTGACATTTCTCGACATAATTCGACCCCAGGATGTCAAAAATGATGTTTAGAAAAAATGTCCGGTTGTGTGTGTGTGTGTGTGTGTATGTTAACTTTACGTTTGGCGCAATATCTCGAGAACCGTTATAGTTAGAAGCATCTTTTTTTTACTAAATAATAGGTCTCTCAGGGAGATAAATTCTGCTATATGTTTGAATCCGATCGATCAGTTCCAGATATATTTTTTTTAGATTTTAAAATTTTCAAAAAATCGTTTTTTGGCAAAATTATAAAAAAAATTTAAGAAAAAAAAAGGTAACCTTTTTGTCCTTTTTATTTTTTAAAAGCGCATCGATTGACCTATTTACGAACCCTCTAGCTCCATTTTGTATGGAGTTATCAAGCTTTTAAAAATGGAAAATTTTAATAATCAATATTTGCTTCCTCATAGAGGAAGTATTGTTTTACCCTCAAATCCTCAATTGCAATTTTTTGACATTTCTCGACATAATTTGACCCCAGGACGTCAAAAATGATGTTTAGAAAAAATGTCCGGGTGTGTGTGTGTGTGTGTGTATGTTAACTTTACGTTTGGCCCAATATCTCGAGAACCGTTATAGTTAGAAGCATCTTTTTTTTACTAAATAATAGGTCTCTCAGGGAGATAAATTCTGCCATATGTTTGAATCCGATCGATCAGTTCCAGATATATTTTTTTTAGATTTTAAAATTTTCAAAAAATCGTTTTTTGGCAAAATTATAAAAAAAAATTTAAGAAAGTTAAAATGTAAGCTTTCTATCCTTTTTCTTTTTAAAAAACGCATCGATTGACCTATTTACGAACCCTCTAGCTCTATTTTGTATGGAGTTATCAAGCTTTTAAAAATGGAAAATTTTAATAATCAATTTTTGCTTCCTCATAGAGGAAGTATTGTTTTACCCTCAAATCCTCAATTGCAATTTTTTGAAATTTCTCGACATAATTCGACCCCAGGATGTCAAAAATGATGTTTAGAAAAAATGTCCGGGTGTGAGTGTGTGTGTGTGTGTATGTTAACTTTACGTTTGGCGCAATATCTCGAGAACCGTTAAAGTTAGAAGCATCTTTTTTTTACTAAATAATAGGTCTCTCAGGGAGATAAATTCTGCTATATGTTTGAATCCGATCGATCAGTTCCAGATATATTTTTTTTAGATTTTAAAATTTTCAAAAAATCGTTTTTTGGCAAAATTATAAAAAAAATTTAAGAAAAAAAAAGGTAAGCTATTTGTCCTTTTTATTTTTTAAAAGCGCATCGATTGACCTATTTACGAACCCTCTAGCTCCATTTTGTATGGAGTTATCAAGCTTTTAAAAATGGAAAATTTTAATAATCAATTTTTGCTTCCTCATAGAGGAAGTATTGTTTTACCCTCAAATCCTCAATTGCAATTTTTTGACATTTCTCGACATAATTCGACCCCAGGACGTCAAAAATGATGTTTAGAAAAAATGTCCGGGTGTGTGTGTGTGTGTGTGTATGTTAACTTTACGTTTGGCCCAATATCTCGAGAACCGTTATAGTTAGAAGCATCTTTTTTTTACTAAATAATAGGTCTCTCAGGGAGATAAATTCTGCCATATGTTTGAATCCGATCGATCAGTTCCAGATATATTTTTTTTAGATTTTAAAATTTTCAAAAAATCGTTTTTTGGCAAAATTATAAAAAAAATTTAAGAAAAAAAAAGGTAAGCTTTTTGTCCTTTTTATTTTTTAAAAGCGCATCGATTGACCTATTTACGAACCCTCTAGCTCCATTTTGTATGGAGTTATCAAGCTTTTAAAAATGGAAAATTTTAATAATCAATTTTTGCTTCCTCATAGAGGAAGTATTGTTTTACCCTCAAATCCTCAATTGCAATTTTTTGACATTTTTCGACATAATTCGACCCCAGGATGTCAAAAATGATGTTTAGAAAAAATGTCCGGGTGTGTGTGTGTGTGTGTGTATGTTAACTTTACGTTTGGCCCAATATCTCGAGAACCGTTATAGTTAGAAGCATCTTTTTTTTACTAAATAATAGGTCTCTCAGGGAGATAAATTCTGCCATATGTTTGAATCCGATCGATCAGTTCCAGATATATTTTTTTTAGATTTTAAAATTTTTAAAAAATCGTTTTTTGGCAAAATTATAAAAAAAAATTTAAGAAAGTTAAAATGTAAGCTTTCTGTCCTTTTTATTTTTAAAAAACGCATCGATTGACCTATTTACGAACCCTCTAGCTCCATTTTGTATGGAGTTATCAAGCTTTTAAAAATGGAAAATTTTAATAATCAATTTTTGCTTCCTCATAGAGGAAGTATTGTTTTACCCTCAAATCCTCAATTGCAATTTTTTGACATTTCTCGACATAATTCGACCCCAGCATGTCAAAAATGATGTTTAGAAAAAATGTCCGGGTGTGTGTGTGTGTGTGTGTATGTTAACTTTACGTTTGGCCCAATATCTCGAGAACCGTTATAGTTAGAAGCATCTTTTTTTTACTAAATAATAGGTCTCTCAGGGAGATAAATTCTGCCATATGTTTGAATCCGATCGATCAGTTACAGATATATTTTTTTTTAGATTTTAAAATTTTCAAAAAATCGTTTTTTGGCAAAATTATAAAAAAAAATTAAAGAAAGTTAAAATGTAAGCTTTTTAGCCTTTTTATTTTTAAAAAACGCATCGATTGACCTATTTACGAACCCTCTAGCTCTATTTTGTATGGAGTTATCAAGCTTTTAAAAATGGAAAATTTTAATAATCAATTTTTGCTTCCTCATAGAGGAAGTATTGTTTTACCCTCAAATCCTCAATTGCAATTTTTTGACATTTCTCGACATAATTCGACCCCAGGATGTCAAAAATGATGTTTAGAAAAAATGTCCGGGTGTGTGTGTGTGGGTGTGTGTTTGTATGTTAACTTTACGTTTGGCGCAATATCTCGAGAACCGTTATAGTTAGAAGCATCTTTTTTTTACTAAATAATAGGTCTCTCAGGGAGATAAATTCTGCCATATGTTTGAATCCGATCGATCAGTTCCAGATATATTTTTTTTAGATTTTAAAATTTTCAAAAAATCGTTTTTTGGCAAAATTATAAAAAAAATTTAAGAAAAAAAAGGTAAGCTTTTTGTCCTTTTTATTTTTTAAAAGCGCATCGATTGACCTATTTACGAACCCTCTAGCTCCATTTTGTATGGAGTTATCAAGCTTTTAAAAATGGAAAATTTTAATAATCAATTTTTGCTTCCTCATAGAGGAAGTATTGTTTTACCCTCAAATCCTCAATTGCAATTTTTTGACATTTCTCGACATAATTCGACCCCAGCATGTCAAAAATGATGTTTAGAAAAAATGTCCGGGTGTGTGTGTGTGTGTGTGTATGTTAACTTTACGTTTGGCCCAATATCTCGAGAACCGTTATAGTTAGAAGCATCTTTTTTTTACCAAATAATAGGTCTCTCAGGGGAACAAATTCTGCCATATGTTTGAATCCGATCGATCAGTTCCAGATATATTTTTTTAGATTTTAAAATTTTCAAAAAATCGATTTTGGCAAAATTATAAAAAAAATTTAAGAAAGTTAAAATATAAGCTTTTTATCCTTTTTATTTTTTAAAAACGCATCGATTGACCTATTTACGAACCCTCTAGCTCTATTTTGTATGGAGTTATCAAGCTTTTAAAAATGGAAAATTTTAATAATCAATTTTTGCTTCCTCATAGAGGAAGTATTGAGGACCCTCAAATCCTCAATTGCAATTTTTTGACATTTCTCGACAAAATTCGACCCCAGGATGTCAAAAATGATGTTTAGAAAAAATGTCCGGGTGTGTGTGTGTGTGTATGTTAACTTTACGTTTGGCCCAATATCTCGAGAACCGTTATAGTTAGAAGCATCTTTTTTTTACCAAATAATAGGTCTCTCAGGGGAACAAATTCTGCCATATGTTTGAATCCGATCGATCAGTTCCAGATATATTTTTTTAGATTTTAAAATTTTCAAAAAATCGTTTTTTGGCAAAATTATAAAAAAAAATTTAAGAAAGTTAAAATGTAAGCTTTCTATCCTTTTTATTTTTAAAAAACGCATCGATTGACCTATTTACGAACCCTCTAGCTCTATTTTGTATGGAGTTATCAAGCTTTTAAAAATGGAAAATTTTAATAATCAATTTTTGCTTCCTCATAGAGGAAGTATTGTTTTACCCTCAAATCCTCAATTGCAATTTTTTGACATTTCTCGACATAATTCGACCCCAGGATGTCAAAAATGATGTTTAGAAAAAATGTCCGGTTGTGTGTGTGTGTGTGTGTGTATGTTAACTTTACGTTTGGCGCAATATCTCGAGAACCGTTATAGTTAGAAGCATCTTTTTTTTACTAAATAATAGGTCTCTCAGGGAGATAAATTCTGCTATATGTTTGAATCCGATCGATCAGTTCCAGATATATTTTTTTTAGATTTTAAAATTTTCAAAAAATCGTTTTTTGGCAAAATTTTAAAAAAAATTTAAGAAAAAAAAAGGTAAGCTTTTTGTCCTTTTTATTTTTTAAAAGCGCATCGATTGACCTATTTACGAACCCTCTAGCTCCATTTTGTATGGAGTTATCAAGCTTTTAAAAATGGAAAATTTTAATAATCAATTTTTGCTTCCTCATAGAGGAAGTATTGTTTTACCCTCAAATCCTCAATTGCAATTTTTTGACATTTCTCGACATAATTCGACCCCAGGACGTCAAAAATGATGTTTAGAAAAAATGTCCGGGTGTGTGTGTGTGTGTGTGTATGTTAACTTTACGTTTGGCCCAATATCTCGAGAACCGTTATAGTTAGAAGCATCTTTTTTTTACTAAATAATAGGTCTCTCAGGGAGATAAATTCTGCCATATGTTTGAATCCGATCGATCAGTTCCAGATATATTTTTTTTAGATTTTAAAATTTTCAAAAAATCGTTTTTTGGCAAAATTATAAAAAAAAATTTTAGAAAGTTAAAATGTAAGCTTTCTATCCTTTTTATTTTTAAAAAACGCATCGATTGACCTATTTACGAACCCTCTAGCTCTATTTTGTATGGAGTTATCAAGCTTTTAAAAATGGAAAATTTTAATAATCAATTTTTGCTTCCTCATAGAGGAAGTATTGTTTTACCCTCAAATCCTCAATTGCAATTTTTTGACATTTCTCGACATAATTCGACCCCAGGATGTCAAAAATGATGTTTAGAAAAAATGTCCGGTTGTGTGTGTGTGTGTGTGTGTATGTTAACTTTACGTTTGGCGCAATATCTCGAGAACCGTTATAGTTAGAAGCATCTTTTTTTTACTAAATAATAGGTCTCTCAGGGAGATAAATTCTGCTATATGTTTGAATCCGATCGATCAGTTCCAGATATATTTTTTTTAGATTTTAAAATTTTCAAAAAATCGTTTTTTGGCAAAATTATAAAAAAAATTTAAGAAAAAAAAAGGTAACCTTTTTGTCCTTTTTATTTTTTAAAAGCGCATCGATTGACCTATTTACGAACCCTCTAGCTCCATTTTGTATGGAGTTATCAAGCTTTTAAAAATGGAAAATTTTAATAATCAATATTTGCTTCCTCATAGAGGAAGTATTGTTTTACCCTCAAATCCTCAATTGCAATTTTTTGACATTTCTCGACATAATTTGACCCCAGGACGTCAAAAATGATGTTTAGAAAAAATGTCCGGGTGTGTGTGTGTGTGTGTGTATGTTAACTTTACGTTTGGCCCAATATCTCGAGAACCGTTATAGTTAGAAGCATCTTTTTTTTACTAAATAATAGGTCTCTCAGGGAGATAAATTCTGCCATATGTTTGAATCCGATCGATCAGTTCCAGATATATTTTTTTTAGATTTTAAAATTTTCAAAAAATCGTTTTTTGGCAAAATTATAAAAAAAAATTTAAGAAAGTTAAAATGTAAGCTTTCTATCCTTTTTCTTTTTAAAAAACGCATCGATTGACCTATTTACGAACCCTCTAGCTCTATTTTGTATGGAGTTATCAAGCTTTTAAAAATGGAAAATTTTAATAATCAATTTTTGCTTCCTCATAGAGGAAGTATTGTTTTACCCTCAAATCCTCAATTGCAATTTTTTGAAATTTCTCGACATAATTCGACCCCAGGATGTCAAAAATGATGTTTAGAAAAAATGTCCGGGTGTGAGTGTGTGTGTGTGTGTATGTTAACTTTACGTTTGGCGCAATATCTCGAGAACCGTTAAAGTTAGAAGCATCTTTTTTTTACTAAATAATAGGTCTCTCAGGGAGATAAATTCTGCTATATGTTTGAATCCGATCGATCAGTTCCAGATATATTTTTTTTAGATTTTAAAATTTTCAAAAAATCGTTTTTTGGCAAAATTATAAAAAAAATTTAAGAAAAAAAAAGGTAAGCTATTTGTCCTTTTTATTTTTTAAAAGCGCATCGATTGACCTATTTACGAACCCTCTAGCTCCATTTTGTATGGAGTTATCAAGCTTTTAAAAATGGAAAATTTTAATAATCAATTTTTGCTTCCTCATAGAGGAAGTATTGTTTTACCCTCAAATCCTCAATTGCAATTTTTTGACATTTCTCGACATAATTCGACCCCAGGACGTCAAAAATGATGTTTAGAAAAAATGTCCGGGTGTGTGTGTGTGTGTGTGTATGTTAACTTTACGTTTGGCCCAATATCTCGAGAACCGTTATAGTTAGAAGCATCTTTTTTTTACTAAATAATAGGTCTCTCAGGGAGATAAATTCTGCCATATGTTTGAATCCGATCGATCAGTTCCAGATATATTTTTTTTAGATTTTAAAATTTTCAAAAAATCGTTTTTTGGCAAAATTATAAAAAAAATTTAAGAAAAAAAAAGGTAAGCTTTTTGTCCTTTTTATTTTTTAAAAGCGCATCGATTGACCTATTTACGAACCCTCTAGCTCCATTTTGTATGGAGTTATCAAGCTTTTAAAAATGGAAAATTTTAATAATCAATTTTTGCTTCCTCATAGAGGAAGTATTGTTTTACCCTCAAATCCTCAATTGCAATTTTTTGACATTTTTCGACATAATTCGACCCCAGGATGTCAAAAATGATGTTTAGAAAAAATGTCCGGGTGTGTGTGTGTGTGTGTGTATGTTAACTTTACGTTTGGCCCAATATCTCGAGAACCGTTATAGTTAGAAGC
Organism: Ganaspis brasiliensis; assembly: GCA_037103525.1. Lineage (NCBI taxonomy): Eukaryota > Metazoa > Arthropoda > Insecta > Hymenoptera > Figitidae > Ganaspis > Ganaspis brasiliensis. The sequence goes on from JAZKLR010000237.1 coordinate 3,272,846, forward strand.
ATCTTTTTTTTACTAAATAATAGGTCTCTCAGGGAGATAAATTCTGCCATATGTTTGAATCCGATCGATCAGTTCCAGATATATTTTTTTTAGATTTTAAAATTTTTAAAAAATCGTTTTTTGGCAAAATTATAAAAAAAAATTTAAGAAAGTTAAAATGTAAGCTTTCTGTCCTTTTTATTTTTAAAAAACGCATCGATTGACCTATTTACGAACCCTCTAGCTCCATTTTGTATGGAGTTATCAAGCTTTTAAAAATGGAAAATTTTAATAATCAATTTTTGCTTCCTCATAGAGGAAGTATTGTTTTACCCTCAAATCCTCAATTGCAATTTTTTGACATTTCTCGACATAATTCGACCCCAGCATGTCAAAAATGATGTTTAGAAAAAATGTCCGGGTGTGTGTGTGTGTGTGTGTATGTTAACTTTACGTTTGGCCCAATATCTCGAGAACCGTTATAGTTAGAAGCATCTTTTTTTTACTAAATAATAGGTCTCTCAGGGAGATAAATTCTGCCATATGTTTGAATCCGATCGATCAGTTACAGATATATTTTTTTTTAGATTTTAAAATTTTCAAAAATCGTTTTTTTGGCAAAATTATAAAAAAAAATTAAAGAAAGTTAAAATGTAAGCTTTTTAGCCTTTTTATTTTTAAAAAACGCATCGATTGACCTATTTACGAACCCTCTAGCTCTATTTTGTATGGAGTTATCAAGCTTTTAAAATGGAAAATTTTAATAATCAATTTTTGCTTCCTCATAGAGGAAGTATTGTTTTACCCTCAAATCCTCAATTGCAATTTTTTGACATTTCTCGACATAATTCGACCCCAGGATGTCAAAAATGATGTTTAGAAAAAATGTCTCGCGTGTGTGTGTGTGTGGGTGTGTGTTTGTATGTTAACTTTACGTTTGGCGCAATATCTCGAGAACCGTTATAGTTAGAAGCATCTTTTTTTTACTAAATAATAGGTCTCTCAGGGAGATAAATTCTGCATATGTTTGAATCCGATCGATCAGTTCCAGATATATTTTTTTAGATTTTAAAATTTTCAAAAAATCGTTTTTTGGCAAAATTATAAAAAAAATTTAAGAAAAAAAAGGTAAGCTTTTTGTCCTTTTTATTTTTTAAAAGCGCATCGATTGACCTATTTACGAACCCTCTAGCTCCATTTTGTATGGAGTTATCAAGCTTTTAAAAATGGAAAATTTTAATAATCAATTTTTGCTTCCTCATAGAGGAAGTATTGTTTTACCCTCAAATCCTCAATTGCAATTTTTTGACATTTCTCGACATAATTCGACCCCAGCATGTCAAAAATGATGTTTAGAAAAAATGTCCGGGGTGTGTGTGTGTGTGTGTGTATGTTAACTTTACGTTTGGCCCAATATCTCGAGAACCGTTATAGTTAGAAGCATCTTTTTTTTACCAAATAATAGGTCTCTCAGGGAACAAATTCTGCCATATGTTTGAATCCGATCGATCAGTTCCAGATATATTTTTTTAGATTTTAAAATTTTCAAAAATCGATTTTGGCAAAATTATAAAAAAAATTTAAGAAAGTTAAAATATAAGCTTTTTATCCTTTTTATTTTTAAAAACGCATCGATTGACCTATTTACGAACCCTCTAGCTCTATTTTGTATGGAGTTATCAAGCTTTTAAAAATGGAAAATTTTAATAATCAATTTTTGCTTCCTCATAGAGGAAGTATTGAGGACCCTCAAATCCTCAATTGCAATTTTTTGACATTTCTCGACAAAATTCGACCCCAGGATGTCAAAAATGATGTTTAGAAAAAATGTCCGGGTGTGTGTGTGTGTGTATGTAACTTTACGTTTGGCCAATATCTCGAGAACCGTTATAGTTAGAAGCATCTTTTTTTTACCAAATAATAGGTCTCTCAGGGGAACAAATTCTGCCATATGTTTGAATCCGATCGATCAGTTCCAGATATATTTTTTTAGATTTTAAAATTTTCAAAAAATCGTTTTTTTGGCAAAATTATAAAAAAAAATTTAAGAAAGTTAAAATGTAAGCTTTCTATCCTTTTTATTTTTAAAAACGCATCGATTGACCTATTTACGAACCCTCTAGCTCTATTTTGTATGGGAGTTATCAAGCTTTTAAAAATGGAAAATTTTAATAATCAATTTTTGCTTCCTCATAGAGGAAGTATTGTTTACCCTCAAATCCTCAATTGCAATTTTTGACATTTCTCGACATAATTCGACCCCAGGATGTCAAAAATGATGTTAGGAAAAATGTCCGGTTGTGTGTGTGTGTGTGTGTGTATGTTAACTTTACGTTTGGCGCAATATCTCGAGAACCGTTATAGTTAGAAGCATCTTTTTTTACTAAATAATAGGTCTCTCAGGAGATAAATTCTGCTATATGTTTGAATCCGATCGATCAGTTCAGATATATTTTTTTTAGATTTTAAATTTTCAAAAAATCGTTTTTTGGCAAAATTTTAAAAAAAATTTAAGAAAAAAAAGGTAAGCTTTTTGTCCTTTTTATTTTTTAAAAGCGCATCGATTGACCTATTTACGAACCCTCTAGCTCCATTTTGTATGGAGTTATCAAGCTTTTTAAAAATGGAAAATTTTAATAATCAATTTTTGCTTCCTCATAGAGGAAGTATTGTTTTACCCTCAAATCCTCAATTGCAATTTTTTGACATTTCTCGACATAATTCGACCCAGGACGTCAAAAATGATGTTTAGAAAAAATGTCCGGGTGTGTGTGTGTGTGTGTATGTTAACTTTACGTTTGGCCCAATATCTCGAGAACCGTTATAGTTAGAAGCTTCTTTTTTTTACTAAATAATAGGTCTCTTCAGGAGATAAATTCTGCATATGTTTGAATCCGATCGATCAGTTCCAGATATATTTTTTTTAGATTTTAAATTTCAAAAAATCGTTTTTTTTGGCAAAATTATAAAAAAAATTTTAGAAAGTAAAATGTAAGCTTTCTATCCTTTTTATTTTTTAAAACGCATCGATTGACCTATTTACGAACCCTCTAGCTCTATTTTGTATGGAGTTATCAGCTTTTAAAAATGGAAAATTTTAATAATCAATTTTTGCTTCATCATAGAGGAAGTATTGTTTTACCCTCCAATCCTCAATTGCAATTTTTTGACATTTCTCGACATAATTCGACCCCAGGATGTCAAAAATGAAGTTTAGAAAAATGTCCGGT